>JASVEL010009916.1:0-230891 GCA_032618575.1 Nicotiana noctiflora
GTTTAATCCAACGGCTGAGACAATTAGCGGAGTTAATTAGTTAATAAGTTATGAGAGATTCGATCTGAGCCGTCCGTTTGATTTAATCCAAGGGTCGAAGGTCTAGGTTTCATAAGCAACTGAACAACGTCGTTTTAGTAACACCAATGAGAGTCGTTGATCTTCATCTAACCGACGGCCCAGATCACCTTATCCACATCGACTATATAAAGCTTTGGTTCGTTGAATTTTGGCCATTTTTCAAATCCCTAACCCTAGCCGCCCTTGAGGTCTTCTTCTTCTCCCTTCATCATCTCCTTCATCGCCTCCTAAACCCTAGCCGGCCAATGGCGGCCACCACCCTCCACGGTGGTCGTCGGCCCCTCTAACCCCTCCTCTCTTCTTTTCCTTTTTCTTTTTCTTCTTCTCCATCAAAACTCCAGAAATAGACCCCCTTTCTTTTGAAACTCCGGTCACCGGAACTCCACCGGTGACCACTCAAACAACGAACCACCGTCCCAAACCAACGCCGATCGATCCGTCTTGACTTGATCTATCCAGCCGTACCACCCACGCCCTTCGAATCTACCTGGAACTCTTCGAATATCCCAAAAGGTGTTGCCGGAAACCTAACTCCGGCGACTCAAAACTTCAACCCTATTCAAGATCCACCCTTTACCCTCCCCAAACACCCCTCTTCAAACAAAAACCCAAAAGAGGCTTCATCTTGAAGTCTAAAAAAAGAAAGTCAGAAAAGAAAAACGAAAAAAGGGGAATAAAGAAAAAGAAACAAGGAAAAGAGAATAAAGAAGAGTCTGGAGAATAAAGAAAAAGAAAAGAAAGAAATTAGGAAGCTCAGGGGACAGGCCCTGCAAGCTAAGTGCCCTGTCCCTTATCTGCTTTCTTTTCATTATTTTTGTTCTTGTTTTGTTTGTTTCTATCTGATTTTGTTTTCTATTTTGCATGCTTCTATATGTCTTTTTCTGAATCTTGTTTTCGCATGTTAGTTTTAGGATTTTTCCTGCTGATCTTCTGTTTCTTTTCTTTTTCTGTTCATCTTCTCTCGTTTCATATCTTACATCCCGTATATTCTTGTCTATCTCTCTGTTTTCTTTAAATTTCGAAATCATATGACTACATCTGTTTAGTATTAGGGTTTCTTAACTCAATCATTTTTATATAGTTGTTCTTCTATTCGTTGGCTTTAAATCATGTTCTGTTTCTGATAAGTTGAAGGTTACTTTGATTCTCTTCTCTTTTTTTATCTCGTGAACCATATGGTCTTTGACCTGTTTGGCTCTTATAGTATAACTTTTCTTCTATTTGGCATGCATGTTTTGTTTTCTGTTCATCTTCATATTAAGCCGCCTTTGTATATTCTTCACCCTTGGTTATAAGTTTCCCTGTTTGTTTGGTCTTCAACAATCTCAGATATCTCTGTTGTTTCCATTCATGCTTTAGTTGTTTAACTCTCGATTGGGATTTGTTCTATTCAGATTTCCATGTTCTTAGTGTTTTCCCTGTTCTCTTTGCTTAGCATGATTCTAGGGTTAACAATTTGACTTTCATGTTTACTTAAGGATTACTACTCTAAATAACACCCTCACATGCATGTCTATGATCTTTCTTTTGTCACTTTTGCATAATAGATTTAGGGATGTTCTTCATTGCTTCTTCATGTCTTTCCTGTTCCTCATCTTCACTTTTCACATGCATACATCAAGCTAGGTTTAGTAATTGAAAGTGGATTCTGACTACCATTCTTATATTGTTCTGCCAAGGTCCATTGCTCTCCTGTTTAAAATAAGTCATGTTTCATTTCTTCTTGACTGTTTTGTGAGAATTTAGTGTCTGTGTGTCTATGCCCATGAATTCTAAGTGTTTTGGGGTTTTTCAGTGTGCCATCTGACATGAATTGATTGTGACTAAGCCTGATTGATGTTAATTGACATTTTTGCTACATGAATTTGAGTTATGTGAGTTGATTAGTTAAGATTCAACATTATCAAACTCCTCTTCTGAGTTTTAATTGATTAATGAACAATATTTGATTTCATTTGGCTATGTGTGTAATTATCTGTTAAAATGGCTATGTTTGTAATGGTTTTGTGTTAGTGAACACTGTTAATACCTATCACGCTTAGGTGAATTGGTTATAGCTGTTAGTGCTAGGTTTCATAAAGTGGCTAGTTTTGAAATAGGCTAAAACTGAAAATCACAAAAATAGGCTATAAGTTCAATAATTGACCTAAGAGTGGTCAACTTTGCAAAGGTTGACCAACTCTATAAGGTCCAAACACACCAGCCCACCTCAAAAGGGGTTGGTTGTGCAAAACTAGCTAAGTCTGCAAATGCAGACTTGCCCAGGCTCTTTTTTGAGCCCTGAACATTAAAGTGGCCAGGCCTGCAAAGGCTTTGGGCCCAACTATGTTCAGTAATTGGGTTTAATTACCCAAGCCAAGTCTCAACTTGAGACTGGCCATTAGTTTAATAGTCTGAATGCCTTAATAAAGCAGGCTAGTCATGCAAATTAGTTTAATTAACTTAAAATGAACAAAAATAGGTTATTAGGCAATAATTGACCTAAGAGTGGTCAACTTTGCAAAGGTTGATCAACTCTATAAGGTCCCAACACACCAGTCCACCTTAAAAGGGGGGCTGGTTGTGCAAAACTTGGTTAAGTCTGCAAATGCAGACTCACCAAGGCTCATTTGAGCCCTGAACATTAAAGTGGCCAAGCCTGCAAAGGCTTTGGGCCCAACTATGTTCAGTAATTGGGTTCAATTGTCCAAGCTAAGTCTCAACTTGAGACTGGCTAAGTTTTAAATAGTTAATTATGATAATAAGGCAGGCTGGTCCTGCAATTAACCCAAAGAGATTCAAAAGAGGCTATAATTGAAATAGTTCCCTAAAGTAGAATTGGCCAGTCTTTAAATACCAACGCAAGGACTGGCCACTAGTTAAATATAGTCTTAAAATGTTGAAACCTGACTAGGTAGGTCAGGTAATTCAGCAGTGCCTTTAAGGGTATAAAAGGGAACCATTAGTAATTTGGTAAATAATTAGAACATAAAGGGTTAAGGGAGTCATTTGTACCCCTGATTTCTGCAATTTTGCAGAGATTAAAGGGTATAATTGTCTCCCTAAAATGAAAAATCTGTAAAAATCTTTAACCCCTAAGGTTACATTGGTAAAAGGCCCATAAAAGGAATCTTTGGAACCTTCCAGCACATGCTGGAAGGGTTTCTGTTAACAGAATTATGGGTCTAAGTGTAAATTGGATAATTTTAAGAGGGGGAGAAGTGGGATTTAATCCCATACTTTCTCCCCAAGTCATCAGCCCCTCCATTCCTTTAAATACTCCCAAAACGAGTGAAATATGGGCTGGCTTTTGATAAGAAAAGTTCAGAGAAAAAATACTAATATAGCAATAGAGTTCTTCTGCATTTTTCGAGTAAGAACTTAGGATATTCTTCTGATTTTGGGATTTTTGCTCGAGTTTCTGCTTGGATTCTGTTTGCTGTTGTTGGGTTTCCTATTTGCTGATTGTTGTTTGTCTCGTTCATTTGGCATTCAATTCCACTGTTGCATTGCTGTTTGGGTCTATTGCTGATACTTGCTCTTATTTCCCCTAGACTCATCGGTTTCACTTTGTTGATCCAGGTACAATTTATGTTCGAATGAAGCTGTAATGGTTGAATTGCTGAATGAAAAAATGAAGTTCAAGTGTTGAATCACCTTTTGTTTTGTATTTTATCTTATTCTTTTTCGTTTATAGTTTAGTATAGTTTGATCTGAATTTTATGTAGTGTAATATGTATAAGTAGAGAAAAACACAACAAAAATAATGTAATAGCTAGTATATTAGTGATAGTAGTAGTATAGTAGTAGTAGTAAGTAGTAGATCATCTAGTTAAGTAGATAAAACTCACAAAAAATAGGCTAAATAACCATGGCCTGAATTGATAATAACTCCCACAGTAGTAATATTGAACGACTCACATAGCAAATCGGATCTGGGAATTAATAAGTTCGATTTGTCTGGGTTAAAAGAGAAACAAGTAAAAAATTGAGGTAATAACTTGATTAAGATTAGTATGTGAACATCAAATAGGCTTGACTCATATCAATATCAGTAGCTAATCACATACATGAATCTGCATAAAAAAGGAAGAATAGTAATAGAAATGTGAAGTAATTCGCAATTGGTTTGGGATGTTGAATGAGTGTAAGTTAAGGTGAATCCAGTAGAATTATCATGTATATAGGTATCACTGAATCACTCGACTTTGGACACTCGGGTCCCCTTGAAGTAAGCAGTCAGGTTGTTCAAGTCATGTTTTCATATAATTAAATCATCTGGTATTAATTGCTAGTTAAATAACTTTCCATTTTTAAGTATATCAGCCCTTTAAGAAAAGTAGGAACATAGAAGTAGTTAGCTTTCATATGCATTTAGTTATTTTATCTTAAAGTTAACAGGAAATGTATTGTGCAGTAATTTTCTCTTCTAATGAATAAAGAGTAATTTGATTCTATTTCTTAATTCTGTATGTTTGCCTTATTACGAGTTCTTCATTTTTTTACTTTCGTTGTTATTACTATCAATTGGTTTGGGCCTAATACGCAATATGGGCCTGAACTATAGTATGAAGCCGACTGGGCTGTCGAGCAGAAGCCTGAAGATAGTCTGGGTCTCTAAGACCCAGGCAGACCTAGCATACCTAGCATTTGATTGAATAAGGGTGCAGAGGCCCAGGCCCAGTCAAGACAATAACAATGGCCTGGGCCCAATTCTGAATGTGATAATACAACTAAGGGAAAAATAGTATAGAAAAATTTAGTATACATTAAGATTGGGACTTTAAAATATAATTGGGACGAGCCTCGCACAACACTAAATAGTGGGGCCCCCTTTAGTAATGGTATAACATAATTAGACTCGGGAAGGCTAATAGCGAATTCCATAGCCTCTCCCAAAAGATTTAAAATCCGATAGACGTTATTTAGGGCACGATTTAATGTACTTTCCTATGAACGAGTTTGCACTTGGTGCGACTCAAATCCTAAGTCCCGGCAAAGCTGAAATATACTGAAAGTCACCGGCATACTGGTAGCGGTGTGACTCGAGGCGTGTTTTCGCGATGTCGCAAATTTCGTAAAATATTTAAGTAAAAAGCACATACATATTGTTAAAATCTATGTTGAGTCAAACAAGAGTCGAGAACGACAATTGAGCGACCGTGCTAAAACCACGAAACCCGGGAATGCCTAACACCTTCTCCCGGGTTAACAGAGTTCCTTAACCAGATCTTTGTTTCACAGACATTTTGAAAGAGTCAATTTCCTTGGATTCGGGATTAACCGGTGACTTGGGACACCATTATTATCTCAAGTGGCGACTCTGATTAATTACAACAAAATCTCGAACCGATTGTCCTTCAATTGGAAAAACTCCTTCCTCTATGCTATTATATCCATTTCGAGTATTTGAGCGTCGAGGTATACCCTATAAGCGTATTTATATGCTTTTCCTAGTGTGGGGTAGTAAAAAGGGAGGTGTGACAGCTCTGGCGACTCTGCTGGGGATCCCAACCCCGAACTTCAGTTTCAGGGTTTAAGAACTCGAGCTCCTTAGAATTGTCGTTCGTGATATTGTTTGACTTCACTATATAATTTGAACAACATTCTATGTGCTTTACCGCTTTGATATTATGTGGATTGTATATAAAAATTGTGCCGAAAATTCTTCTCTTCTTCACCCCCGGGGATGTGCTTACTGGTTGAGACTCCCCTTTTTGTTAAGTCACCAAAAAATTAAGAAAATAGAGGCCGGATAAGTTACAAAGCCGATTGACTCCGCGAGTCACCGGTACGTAGCCCCCTCCTCGATTCTAGTTGTCCGCTCGGGTACACGGTCTAGCACTCTATGAAACCGTAAGATTTTGAACATAGGTCTAGGACGATTATTTGCATCATATCTGACTTAGGGGACTCAACACAGGGGTTGGGTCCGTCTAGGACAGGTGACCCGGTATTTGAAAAGACCGAGCATATTATGTGTTGCATTATTATTGTCCTTGATTCATTATGCGGACCGGCGAAAATCCCGAGATAGAAGAATTGTGAAAAAAAGAGAGAGAAAAGAATTAGTGAAATTGAGTATCCAGAAAATCCAAAAAAAAAATGGTTTTTGTTGTTGAAATAAGTGGTCAAATAATCTGACCGAACTACGCAGGTTTTATTCTCGCCATTAGATGGGATACATAGGCAACCCTTAAACGGGTCCAACCACACTTTTAGAAAAAGACCAAAAATATTTTTGTTTTCAAATAATCGAGGTGATTTCTATATTTGGAAACGGCCGAATCTTCCGAAAGGACGCCGGAAGGCTGTTTTGGCAAAAATGGCCACTTCGAGAGCCATGGTTCTTTCAAAAAATGAAAACTTGCATTGAAAAAGATTTTCCTATTTTCTAAATAAAATCGCCTTAATAAATGTGCAGGACGAGCACAGTGTTGAATGAATATTTCTCCTTAATGAATAAAATCCCTTTGGAGCTGAAACTGTGGTGGCAAGACATGGGAACGGAAAATCAGGACTGGGTCAAGGGTTACTTGAAAGATCTCACGGGATTATTGGACATGATTCCCCGAGGTGACGTGATTAGAGCATTGGTCACATATTGGGACCCAGCACACAATGTATTAAATCTCCCGGATTTTGAACTCACTCCTACTCTGGAGGAAATTGCTTTCTACATAGGGAAGAATGAGGTCCCCTTAAAAGGAAAATACCCGGTATCGCCAAGAACGGTAACGGTGCATCGTTTTCTGGATTCTTTAAAAATTGCCATGAATGTCCACAACGAAGATTTAGCCAACGTGTTTTGCTCCTTGAACTTCATCTATAGTACATATGGACATATCGGGGGTTTTAACGACTCCACGAACAAGTTATGCAGCAAGTCCAACCGGGCAAAATGGGAGGAGCATCGGAGGTTTGCTTTCTTAGTGGCATTTCTCGGAATTGTCATATTTCCGAGAAAAGATGGGCACATCAGCATAAAGGTTGCCGGGGTAGCAAGCACATTTATAGTACAAGACAATTGTACTCTAGCTCCAATGATTCTAGCCGACATCTACCGTGCTCTGACTGCGTGCAAAGCTGGAGCCAATTTCTTTGAAGGGCGTAATTTGATTTTGCAGATTTGGTTGATTGAACATCTATGCCATCATCCTTCGTTCTCAAATTATGGTCCGACTGGACGAACATGTCTGGAAGAATTCTGTAAGAGAACAAAAGAAGTCAAATTTCCAGAGGGAGTAAAGGATTGGATCTCGCATCTTCGATCATTAACTGATGGCCAGATCGATTGGACATACGATTGGCTACCTCTTGACGAGGTAATATATATGCCGATAGAAGGGTCACCTTTTTTGATCATGTGTTTAAAAGGCATACAACCTTACGCTCATTACAGGGCCCTGCGACAGTTGGGTAGATGTCAAGTTATTCCGAGAAACGGGGACCTCAGTTCACAAGCTATAGAAATTGGCCCGGATGGGCAATTCCCGAAAACAAAGATCCGTCAAATTTGGAATGAGTGCCAAAACCTGAAAGTGGATACTTGTGTGCAAAATAGATCTCGGGGAGAAGTATCGTCTTGATATTTCACGTGGTACCGATGGGATGTTGAGCATGAACGGCTTTCGAAAACACCTTACCTGCAAGATTTGGTGGAGCAGTCTAAGGAAAATCACAATTGGGCAGCCAAAGAAAGAGAATACAAGGCCAAGATCAGCTTGTTGGAGGAACAATTGAGAAATCTCCAGTTTGAAAGTGGTTTACAGGCAGCATCTGATGAAGGAGAAAAAAAGCAGATGAAGAAAGAAAACGAAATGTTAAAGGCTGAGGTTGCTCTAATGAAAATTGCATCTGAGACCCCCATTCGCTTAGCCCGGGACGAGAAATTGATCGAGACTCTTCGGCGCAAAGTGAATGACTACAGCTTTGACTTGGACAAGGCGGAAAAGGAATTAGTCAGGGCTCGGAAGCAAATAACCAGAGATGCTGAGGAAAGGGCCAAGTTGGTTCGGCAATTACAAGATAAGCACGAATTTGAGGTAGCTCGGCTCAGAAAGAAAATGGTTTCAGCCATGGTTAAAAGTGACAAGATTATCAAGGATCTTGAAGAAGAGAGAGAGCATTGTTACACAACTATGGCTCGACTAGAGTTGGAGCTGCAGCAAATACAGAAAGATAACCAACATACCTTGGATGCTCGCACTGAATAGATAAGCCGCTTACTTCAGGAAAAAGGAATTATTCGAGAGAAGATTGTTCGCATTGCTCAATACATCACCCGGAAGAGTCAGCTGTGTGATGATATGTCCCGAGGAACCTTTGTATCAGCGATGAAGTTCTTCGTGCAACAAGTCATGTCTGACCTGGATAGGCTCCAAAGGGGATTAGCATATAGGCCCGCGGCAAGACCGAACGATGTCTCGCGGGCACTAGGAACATTAATGTATTCATAGGGCATGCATCTTATTTTTTGTATTTCTTTGCATTAGCATTACAACATCATCTTGTAAACCAAGGTTTTTGAACTATCAATGAAAATCAGGTATTGTTGTTAATCCTTTTGCTTTATGTTATTTCTTTTAATTACAATAGGCAAATAAATAGGAACAGAATTATGAAATGAAAAAGAAAAAAAAAGAGAGAGAAAAATTGAAAAAAAAAAGAGAAAAGAAAAGAAAGAAAAGAAGAAAAAAGAGTTGATTCAAATAAGTGAAGGTCGGGATGATGCATGACGACTCGAGGAAAATGTGTTTATTTTAAAGTCGTTGCATCTTATCTCTTCATGCGCTAACAACTAATGGGTGTTGATGTTTGAGCTTCAGATTTTTGTGGCAACTGGCATTCTGGCTACTCACCCTTACAACACGAGATATAAAAAAATGACAAAAGCTGTGTCGCAAGAAATTGAGGCAACTGTTATGGATCACGCTCAAGAAGAAGAAATTGTGGATGTAGCGGGGATGAAGGAAGAGATGTACAAATTAAAGCAGCAGATGGCCGAAATGTATCAGGCTTGGTCTAGAGGTCAACCCCTGCCAACTTACCCTGCCAATTCCACATATGTCCCTCCAACTAACCCCAATCCTGAACCACCCACATTGAATGCACCCTCTACATACCCTGACTACCATCACTATTATGCCTCCACTTCGCAAGTACCTCCACCTCCAACAAAAAAAGTACCATCCCATCCACCCCAAGTTGCCCCAGTGTATGTGGCACCTCCACCTGCCACCCTGCACAAATCATCTAGTGAACCAATGTTCCAAATACAAGATCCTCATTACTACCCACCGGAGCCAACCTTTCGACAACACGAATCTCATACCCCGCTGATGGAGATGAGCAAAGGAAAGCCTGCTAAAAATGCAGCGCAAGAGGAGATGGCTAGGAAGGTGAAAAGTTTGGAAAACGCCTTTCGCAATATGCAAGGATTGGGAGGGTAAGTGAGCGTGGCATACAAGGATTTGTGTCTGTTCCCTGAAGTGCAACTTCCTGCTGGATTTAAGTTGCCGAAGTTTGATATGTATAGCGGACATGGAGACTCGGTGGCCCACCACAGGGGATATTGCAGTAAAATGAGAGGTGCAGGAGGCAGGGATGAGCTGTTGATGGCGTATTTTAGCCAAAGTTTAAGCGGTTCTACTTTGGAGTGGTATACTCGCCAGGATCATACCAGGTGGTTCGTCTGGGACGATCTTGCTCAAGCCTTCACGAATCATTTTCAATACAATCTGGAAATCATACCAGATAGACTATCACTCACGAAGATGGAGAAAAAGCCGGGAGAAAGCTTCAGGGAATTTGGTTTCAGGTGGAGAGAACAAGCGGCAAGAGTAGATCCGCCGATGAAGGAAGGAGAAATGGTAGATTATTTCCTACAGGCTTTGGAGCCTACTTATTACGGTCATTTAGTGTCAGCAATTGGAAAAAGTTTCAATGAGGTTGTGAAGATGGGGAGCTTTGTTGAGGAAGGTTTAAAAACAAACAAGATCATGAGTTTTTCGGCAATTAAGGCCACGAATCAAGCAATACAGACTGGGAATGGAGGAGCAATTGGAAAGAAGAAAAAAGAAGAAGTAACAGTTGTGGAAAGCAGGCCTTGGAACCGTAACCAACAACCACCAAGACCATACCGACCATACCCACCAAACCCATCAACTCCATATAACCCACCAACCACATATAGCCCACCAACCCCATACAATGCACCAACCACATATAACCCACCGCCACCATATTACCCACCAACTGTCCCGCATTACCACCACCCACAAGCCCAAACCTACTCACCACCACCACCACATGTATAGAGAGCCCAAGCCCCACATAATGTCTACCACACACAAAACACATACCCTGCTCCTAGAACCTACAGAAACCCAAACAGACCCAGGCCTGACCCAGAATGGAGGAATAAGGCAAAGAAAACATTAACCCCGTTGGGGGAGTCATATACCAGCCTCTATCACAGATTAAAAGAATTGGGGATGTTGAGCCCGATTGAGGCTAAACTTCCAAACCCACCTCCTAAAAACATTGATCAATATGTCAGGTGTGAGTATTGTTCAGGAACACCAGGACATGATACTGAAAAGTGTTGGCAACTGAAGAATGCTATCCAGGATCTTATTGATAGTCGGAGAATTGAAGTGCAAGCTCCGAAGGCTCCAAACATCACGCAAAACCCACCCCCAGCTCACCATGAAATGCATATGATAGAATTGGCACAGGATGAGAGCAGTCGGAAGCCGTCTCAGTCTGTTATGATGATTAAAGCCAGTAGCAGAACGGAAAAGGAAGCCGAGAAAGAAAAAGTGATTGTTGTGGAACCAGTAAAAAGGCAAGTAGTGGTGGAGAATTTGAAGGTTGTAGTACCAGGAGTGAAGCCGATATTAACAGTGAAAGGCGCGAATGTGGAACCAGTGATCATAAGACCGGTGGTGGAGATGCCGGTAGTAAACACGAAGACTGTACCTTGGAATTACAACAAGGTAGCAGTGATCTATAAAGGGAAAGAGGTATCCGGAGAAATCAATGAAACTCACGGTCTGACTCGGTCTGGGAGGTGTTTTGCCCCAGAAGAGTTAAGAAGAATGAAAATAGTGAAAGAGAATCAGTTGAAGAAACCAGTGTCCGAGAAAGAGGCGGAGGAATTCCTCAAAATGATAAAAGCACAAGATTACTCCATAGTCGAACAACTGAGGAAAACCCATGCATAGATCTCTTTGCTCTCGTTGTTAATACACTCAGAAGAACACATGAAAGCTCTGATGAAGATATTAAATGAGGCTCATGTCCCAGAGAAGATCTCAGACTGTTACCTTGAAAAGATTACCAATAAGATCTAATAGGATTACGTTCTCAGATAATGAATTACCTGTTGAGGGAACCGAGCATAATAGGGCACTTTATCTTACGGTGAAGAGCGAGGAGTCGGTGGTGACCAGAGTATTGATAGATAATGGTTCAAGCGCAAATATTTGCCCGCTGTCAACTTTGGGGAAGCTGAATGTCAGTCCGGATAGAATTCGGAAGAATAGTATAAATGTGAGAGGATTTGATGGGGGAGGTAAGAACACGTTGGGAGACATTATCTTGGAAGTGACCATTGGGCCTGTGGATTCTACTACGAAATTTCAGGTGTTGGATATTGGTGTGTCCTATAATCTATTGCTAGGACGACCATGGATCCACGCGGCCAAGGCAGTGCCGTCGTCTTTACACCAGATGGTCAAATTCGAATGGGAGCAACAAGAAATCGTGGTGTATGGGGAAGAAAATACCTGCAATGTTGTGATGCCGTTTGATGGTGCTGACGGAGATAGGGAACCGTGGGTCTACCAGGTGACATATACCATAGCAGTAAACAAAATTGCTGAAGGAGAGAAACTGCCGATCCCTACGGTAGCACCTACTGCTGTGATGGTGGCCAAGGAGATGCTTAAAAACGGGTTTGCGCCAGGAAAAGGGCTGGGCAAAGCTTTGCAAGGAGTTATCCAACCGGTTCAACTTCCAGAAAACAAAGGTACTTTTGGCTTAGGGTTCAAACCCACCTATGCCGACATCCAAAGAGCCTCCAAAGCCAAAAAGAACTGGACCCTGCCTAAGCCTATACCCAAACTATCCGACACCTTCACCAAACCTGGTACTAAATATTGGACATCTGCTGTGTCAAGGTACATCGAAACCCGACCTGATGAAGAGCTTATGAGTTTTAAGAAGATATTTAGGGATGTGAATATGGTTGAGGTGGGGGAAGGAGGTTGAGGTGGGGGAAGGTACTAGCAAAATGGATATGCAGTTTCTGGGATCTGGCATTATGCTGAACAATTGGGAAGCCACTCCTTTCCCTATCGGGAAGGAGTCCTAGTAGTTAGCTCTGAAAATTTTATCATCGCTTTCCCAGAAAAATAATTGTTACTTTTTGTAGTTCTCCCACCCCTCATGAAAAGAAAAATCAAAATGTATCCCAAACTTTGCTCATCTTTTTATCAATGAAATGCAGTTTTCCTTTTTCTTCATTTTTTGCCTTATTTTCTTTATTTTTTCTTTTGTACAGTTCTGTATGCGTTGATTCTGATGCCATGTCATGCGTGAAGGATTCCCGACCCAGTTCTGACAGTCGCATTACCATACAAGAAATTGAGAAGGATAGTGAAATAGAATGTGAGGATGAGGAAGCCCTGGAGGAAATAAGTATGGACATGAACCAATATGAGGAAAAGCCCAAACCAAATTTGAGTGATACGGAATCCATCAATTTGGGGAGTGAAGATAATGTCCGGGAAACAAAGATTAGTGTTCATTTGGAGACACCCCTCAGGGAAGAATTGATAAGGTTGTTGCATGAGTTTAAGGACATTTTTGCCTGGTCCTATGATGACATGCCCGAACTTAGCACTGATCTGGTGGTACACAAGTTGCCTATCTACCTCGAATGCCGGCCAGTGAAGCAAAAATTGCGGAAATTCAAAACGGATATTAGTGTAAAGATAAAAGAAGAGGTGAATAAGCAGTTTGAGGCAAAGGTCATACGTGTCACCAAATACCCTACGTGGTTGGCGAACATCGTACCGGTCCCAAAGAAAGATGGAAAAACTAGAGTGTGTGTGGACTATAGAGACCTCAACAAAGCTAGTCCAAAAGATGATTTCCCATTACCAAACATCCACATATTGATCGACAATTGCGCCAAGCATGAGATCGGTTCATTTGTAGATTGTTATGCAGTATCACCAGATCTTGATGGACGAAGAAGACGTAGAGAAAACTGCTTTCATTACACCTTGGGGAACGTATTGTTACAGAGTGATGCCGTTTGGATAGAAGAATGCCGGGTCAACTTATATGAGGGCAATGACCACGATGTTTCATAATTTGATGCACCACAAAATCGAAGTATATGTGGACGATGTCATCATAAAGTCCAAAAAGCAACCTGATCACGTGAGGGATCTGAGAAAGTTTTTCTAAAGAATCCGGAGGTACAATCTAAAGCTCAATCCTGCGAAATGTGCCTTCGGAGTACCTTCAGGGAAGTTGTTGGGGTTTATAGTGAGTAGGCGAGGTATCGAACTAGATCCATCAAAGATCAAGGCCATCCAAAGTCTACCTCCGCCGAAGAACAAGAAGGAGGTAATGAGCTTATTGGGTAGGTTGAATTACATTAGTCGGTTCATCGCTCAGTTGACATCAACATGTGAGCCGATCTTCAAGTCGTTAAAGAAAGATGCAGCAGTGAAATGGACCGATGAATGTCAAGAAGCCTTTGACAAGATCAAGGAATATTTGGCTAATCCTCCAGTGTTAGTTCCTCCAGAGCCGGGGCGACCTCTGATTTTGTACTTGACAGTGCTTGACAACTCCTTTGGATGTGTGCTAGGCCAACACGACGAGACGGGCAAGAAAGAACAAGCTATATATTACCTCAGTAAGAAGTTCACATCTTACGAGGTGAAATATACTCAATTAGAAAGAACTTGTTGTGCGTTGATCTGGGTGGCTCAGAAATTGAAGCATTATTTGTCAGCATATACCACATACTTGATATCACGACTGGATCCTCTGAAGTACATATTTCAGAAGCCTATTCTACAGGAAGATTTGCTAAATGGCAGATTCTGCTCATAGAATTTGACATTATCTATGTGACTCGTACGACAATGAAGGCACAAGAAATTGCGGACCACTTAGCAGAGAATCCAGTAGATGATGAATATAAGCCTTTAATGACATACTTTCCGGATAAGGAGGCAATGAATGTCGAGGAAATTGAACAAGATGAGAAGCCAGGATGGAAAAATGTACTTCGACGGAGCCGTCAACAGCAAGGGAGTTGGCATCGGAACGGTACTCATTTCAGGTACGGGTCAACACTACCCCGTCACAGCTCAGCTTCAATTTTTCTGTACCAACAACATGGCCAAATATGAGGCGTGTATCTTGGGATTAAGGATGGCAATTGACATGGGTATTCAAGAGATTTTGGTCATGGGTGACTCGGATCTCCTGGTACACCAAATCCAGGGAGAATGGGAGACACGAGATTTGAAATTGATACCTTACCGGTATTGTTTGCCGAGTTGTCCCAAAGGTTCCAGTTCATAGAATTCAAACACATCCCAAGAATGCACAATGAGATTGCAGATGCTTTGGCCATACTATCCTCTATGCTGCATCATCCGGACAAGACATATATAGATCCACTCCAGATCCAAGTTCGTGATCAAAATGCTTACTGCTTTGCTGTGGAAGAAGAATTGGATGGAGAACCGTGGTATCATGACATCAGGGAATACCTGAAAGCTGGCAAATACCCGGAGCAGGCCACTGGAGATCAGAAAAGAGCCATCAGACGCTTAGCTAATGGATTTTTCTCAGTGGAGGAGTCATATACAAGAGGACACCAGATCTGGGGCTATTGAGGTGTGTGGATGCACAACAAGCTGATGAGATTATGAATGAAGTACATGCTGGAGCCTGTGGACCCCACATGAGCGGATATGTCCCAGCGAAGAAAATTTTGAGTGCTGGGTATTATTGGCTCACTATGGAGCGTGATTGTATCAGATATGTGAGGAAATGTCACCAGTGCCAGGTACATGGAGATCTGATCCACTCCCCGCCTTATGAGTTGCATACAATGTCTACACCGTGGCCCTTTGTCGCCTGGGGCATGGATGTTATCGGCCCGATAGATCCAGCGGCCACCAATGGGCATAGATTCATCTTGGTTGCAATCGATTATTTCACCAAGTGGGTTGAGGCAAAAACGTTCAAGGCAGTGACAAAGAAAGCGGTGGTTGACTTTGTGCATGAGAATATTATATGCCTGTTTGGAATTCCTAAGGTGATCATCACAGATAATGGAGCCAATCTAAATAGTTATCTCATGGCGGAAGTTTGCGAGAGATTTAAGATCACACATCGCAATTCCACACCTTATAGGCCAAAGGCGAATGGGGCAGTAGAAGCGGTGAATAAGAATATCAAGAAGATTCTCCGAAAAATGGTGGAGGGATCCAGGCAATGGCATGAAAAGTTACCCTTTGCTCTTATGGGCTACCGCACGACAGTGCATACTTCTTTTGGAACCACACCTTACTCACTGGTGAATGGGACGAAGGCTATTATACCCGCAGAAGTAGAAATACCATCATTGCGGATCATAGCTGAAGCTGGAATAGATGATGAAGAATGAGTAAAAGCCCGGCTGGAACAACTGAGTTTAATTAATGAAAAGAGATTGGCGGCAGTTTGCCATGGGCAGTTGTATCAACGAAGAATGGCCAGAGCATACAATAAGAAGGTGCGTTCTCGGAAGTTTGAAGTCGGACAACTCGTATTGAGGCGTATCTTACCGCATTGGGCCGAGGCAAATGGCAAGTTTGCGCCAAATTGGCAGGGACCATTTGTAGTATCGCGGGTGTTATCCAATGGGGCATTATATTTAACAGATGTTGAAGGAAAGTGCGTAGAGACTGCTATCAATTCAGATGCGGTCAAAAGATACTATGTATGATTTCTTTTCAATTGTATGTTTTGTATTTTGTTGTGATTTTGGAATTGAAATGACGAAGGCGTTTTATTCTCTATCCAAACACTTTATCCATTGACAACCCCTTTGAGACTTAATGAATATATTCTTTCATATCCCTCTCTCGGAATCGCTTATAGCACAATAAGGAAATTGACGATTAAAATTGGCAAAATGGAAACTGATGAATGAAAAAAAAAGAAAAAAAAATGAATGAAAATGAAAAAAAAATGAAAAATGAAAAAAATTAAATAAAAGAAAAAGACAAAAAGACAAAAATCGGGAAAAAGTCAAAAGGAAATCCATCTAACTAATGAAGTTGGATGAACTACGTCCGACTTGATCCCGAAAGGGTACGTAGGCAGCCTCTCTGAGGTTCAGTCACAATAAAGAAAAAATCCAAAAATTCCCCACATATTGAAACTGGGGTAGAAGTTGTGTTGAATAATTCCGAGAGTTGTAAATATTTTTGAACCCTCGTAAAATTTTGAGCCTTTATACCTTTCTTTCTTAACCCATCCAAAAGCCACGTTACGGTCCAAAGAAAGACCTTCTGATCAATTCCAAAGTGATAACAGATGCAATGAAGGAAGAGCGAGACATTGGGCAATACCCGTGGTATCAGAAAACAAAATACAAAAAAAAAATGAAAAAAAAATGATGAAAAAATGAGAGAGTCTCATCGGTGAAAACCTTAACCGGCACTGTGAGGTGACTGTGAGTTTGAGAGAAATAAAATGAGAGAGTCTCATCAGTGGAAACCTTAACCGGCACTGTGAGACGATTGTGAGGTTGAGAGAATAAATGAGAGAGTCCTATTGGTGAAAACCTTTCGAGGCACCGTAGGTCGATCGTAAGGATTACCAAAAAGAGAAAAGGCAACAAAAATAGTATCGGTTTGGGTTGAAGATAATTTGGAGCCAGAATAATGATTGGAACGAACTGGGTCAGAGTTTAAATACATGGCATGGTCAGCGGAATCAACCGACAAATACCCAGATAAGTTCTATCATCTCTCCAAAAACACCCTTACCTTCATTCATTTTTCTGCATTTCATCGTTTACCTTTTGAGAGCTAACTACCAGCTCCTGATGACGGAAGTTGAAATAACACTGGATCAGAAAGAAAGAAGAGTTGGGAAGGAAATAAAGAAGTTTGGCAAACATGGACAAAGGAAAAGAAAACAAAACAAAAAGGGGAAAAGTAAGAAAATACAAAAAGAGTTCGCAAGAGATAGACAGCCGAAAAGCCACACAGCAGGAGAAAAAGCAAAAAAGAGGAAAGCAATAAGAGGCAGGGACGGCCGATGCCAGTTGCCAGCAGTTTATATCTAATAAATTTTGTTTCATGATTCATGCAGGAACAAATTGTCACTAATCACTTTAAAGTGAATGTGACCAATGTGGAAAATAGAAAACACCAAATAGAGAAAGTTTGCCAATAAGTGGAGAAATTCACAGGTGAAATACAATTGGTCAAAGAAAATACCAACAAAGGAAGGTAGCATCTTTAAAATCCATTCCCCGGTCATCAGGCTGAGGGAATACTTTTCTACATTGCACGTTTAAATTCTATTAGGCGCCCACCTTCTAACATGGGAATACTTTTCTGCATTGCATTGCACGTTTAATTTCTGTTAGGCGCCCACCTTCTAACACGGGAATACTTTTCTGCATTGCACGTTTAATTTCTGTTAGGCGCCCACCTTCTAACACGGGAATACTTTTCTGCATTGCACGTTTAATTTCTGTTAGGCGCCCACCTTCTAACAAGGGAATACTTTTCTGCATTGCACGTTTAATTTCTGTTAGGCGCCCACCTTCTAACACGGGAATACTTTTCCGCATTGCACGTTTAATTTCTGTTAGGCGCCCACCTTCTAACACGGGAATACTTTTCTGCATTGCACGTTTAATTTCTGTTAGGCGCCCACCTTCTAACATGGGAATACTTTTCTGTATTGGATTGCACATTTAATTTCTGTTAGGCGCCCACCTTTTAACATGGGAATACTTTTCTGCATTGCACGTTTAATTTCTGTTAGGCGCCCATCTTCTAACACGGGAATACTTTTTTGCATTGCACGTTTAATTTCTGTTAGGCGCCCACCTTCTAACACGGGAATACTTTTCTGCATTGCACGTTTAAATTATGTTAGGCGCCCACCTTCTAACACGGGAAGACTTTTCTGCATTGCACGTTTAATTTTTGTTAGGCGCCCACCTTCTAACACGGGAATACTTTTCTGCATTGCACGTTTAAATTCTGTTAGGCGCGCACCTTCTAACACGGGAATACTTTTCTGCATTGCATTGCACATTTAATTTCTGTTAGGCGCCCACCTTCTGAGGGAATACTTCTCTGCATTGCACGTTTAATTTTTGTTAGGCGCCCACCTTCTAACATGGGAATACTTTTCTGCATTGCACGTTTAATTTCTGTTAGGCGCCCACCTTCTAACACGGGAATACTTTTCTGCATTGCACGTTTAATTTCTGTTAGGCGCCCACCTTCTAACACGGGAATACTTTTCTGCATTGCACGTTTAATTTCTGTTAGGCGCCCACCTTCTAACACGGGAATACTTTTCTGCATTGCACGTTTAAATTCTGTTAGGCGCCCACCTTCTAACACAGGAATACTTTTCTGCATTGCACGCTTAATTTCTGTTAGGCGCCCACCTTCTAACATGGGAATACTTTTCTGTATGCATTGCACATTTAATTTCTGTTAGGCGCCCACCTTTTAACATGGGAATACTTTTCTGCATTGCACGTTTAATTTCTGTTAGGCGCCCATCTTCTAACATGGGAATACTTTTTTGCATTGCACGTTTAATTTCTGTTAGGCGCCCACCTTCTAACACGGGAATACTTTTCTGCATTGCACGTTTAATTTCTGTTAGGCGCCCACCTTCTAACACGGGAATACTTTTCTGCATTGCACGTTTAATTTCTGTTAGGCGCCCACCTTCTAACACGGAAATACTTTTCTGCATTGCACGTTTAATTTCTGTTAGGCGCCCACCTTCTAACAAGGGAATACATTTCTGCATATTTACTTCATGCAATTTTGGTTTTATGTTGGCTAAAAGCCCACACTAGGGCAGAAGAAAAAGTTTGTTGTTTTTGTTTTGTTTTGAGCAGGTTTCAGCTTGAGGACAAGAAATACCATTGAAAATCAAAAAAGAGGAAAACAAGAAAGAAAATAAATAAAAAAAAGAGTCGGCATCAAAGAAAATCAACAAAAAAGAGAGTCGGTGTCACAGAAAATCAAGAAAAAAGAGAAGAAGAAGCAAACAAAAGCTAGATTAGGAACAATTGTAATTGTAGGATCATAGCTTAGAATAGCTTCTTCATTTTACATTTTTCCTCCTGGTGTAATAAGGAGTAAGTTGGCAGGTCTCAACAGTGTCAATGCAACAGTGAGTCTGGTATTTTTTACACTGCCAGACCTTCCCGAACTACACTGACCTGATTCCTGTTTAGCCCAGGATATGTAGGCACCTCTAAAGCAGGGTGCGGCTAAAAGGTTTTCCAAAATGCTTTTACGGAATGTGTCAATGTGCAAAAATCTCTCATTAGTGCTCACTTGTCTTTGCACTGAAACTCTTCGTGTTCCCGAGCAAAGAGGGGCAGCTGTGAGCACATGATTTTTGCACCAGGCAAACAATTTCAAAATTAAAATAAATATATTTTTGAGTGCAATTGTGTGCCTTGTTTGAAATTAGCCATATTTTGTGTGTTTGAATAATTGAAAAATAGAAAAAACAAAAAAAAATAGGTTAAGTAATTATTTTGTTTGAATTGATTAGCCTTAAGAAGAAAATCTTCAAAAAATAGTTCTTAGTAGCGGAAATTAGAAAAAGATAGTATAAAATTTCCTAAAATATTAGATAATTAGAATAAGTAGGAGATTAAGTTTTTTAATAATTCATAAAAAAAAAAGAAACAAAATGGCGTTTTAATAATTAATAAAATTAGAAAATACAAAAATAATTGGGTTTAATTGATTTGGGCCAAAAGAATTGAAATTAGTGGCCCAATACCTTAGCCCAAGGCATCAGCCAAGAAACCCGGTCCAGGCCACACAGGAGGTGCAATCTCAGTCGTCCGACAGGTTTAATCCAACGGCTGAGACAATTAGCGGAGTTAATTAGTTAATAAGTTATGAGAGATTCGATCTGAGCCGTCCGTTTGATTTAATCCAAGGGTCGAAGGTCTAGGTCTCATAAGCAACTGAACGACATCGTTTTAGTAACACCAATAAGAGCCGTTGATATTTATGTAACCGACGGCCCAGATCGCCTTATCCATATCGACTATATAAGCTTTGGTCCGTTGAATTTTGGCCATTTTTCAAATGCCTAACCCTAGCCGCCCTTGAGGTCTTCTTCTTCTCCCCTCATCATCTCCTTCATCGCCTCCTAAACCCTAGCCGGCCAATGGCGGCCACCACCCTCCACGGTGGTCGTCGGCCCCTCTAACCCCTCCTCTCTTCTTTTCCTTTTTCTTTTTCTTCTTCTCCATCAAAACTCCAGAAACAGACCCCCTTTCTTTTGAAACTCCGGTCACCGGAACTCCACCGGTGACTACTCAAACAACGAACCACCGTCCCAAACCAATGCCGATCGATCCGTCTTGACTTGATCTATCTAACCATACCACCCACGCCCTTCGAATCTACCTGGAACTCTTCGAATATCCCAAAAGGTGTCACCGGAAACCTAACTCCGGCGACTCGAAACTTCAACCCTATTCAAGATCCACCCTTTACCCTCCCCAAACACCCCTCTTCAAACAAAACCCCCAAAAAGGCTTCATCTTGAAGTCTAAAAAAGAAAGTCAGAAAAGAAAAACGAAAAAAAGGGGAATAAAGAAAAAGAAACAAGGAAAAGAGAATAAAGAAGAGTCTGGAGAATAAAGAAAAAGAAAAGAAAGAAATTAGGAAGCTCAGGGGACAGGCCCTGCAAGCTAAGTGCCTTGTCCCTTATCTGCTTTCTTTTCATTATTTTTGTTCTTGTTTTGTTTGTTTCTATTTGATTTTGTTTTCTATTTTGCATGCTTCTATATGTCTTTTTCTGATTCTTGTTTTCGCATGTTAGTTTTAGGATTTTTCCTGCCGATCTTCTGTTTCTTTTCTTTTTCTGTTCATTTTCTCTCGTTTCATATCTTACATCCCGTATATTCTTGTCTATCTCTCTGTTTTCTTTAAATTTCGAAATCATATGACTATATTTGTTTAGTATTAGGGTTTCTTAACTCAATCATTTTTATATAGTTGTTCTTCTATTCGTTGGCTTTAAATCATGTTCTGTTTCTGATAAGTTGAAGGTTACTTTGATTCTCTTCTCTTTTTTTATCTCGTGAACCATATGGTCTTTGACCTGTTTGGCTCTTATAGTATAACCTTCTATTTGGCATGCATGTTTTGTTTTCTGTTCATCTTCATATTAAGCCACCTTTGTATATTCTTCAGCCTTGGTTATAAGTTTCCATGTTTGTTTGGTCTTCAACAATCTTAGATATCTCTGTTGTTTCCATTCATGCTTTAGTTGTTTAACTCTCGATTGGGATTTGTTCTATTCAGATTTCCATGTTTTCTGTGTTTTCCCTGTTCTCTTTGCTTAGCATGATTCTAGGGTTAACAATTTGACTTTCATATTTACTTAAGGATTACTACTCTAAATAACACCGTCACATGCATGTCTATGATCTTTCTTCTGTCACTTTTGCATAATAGATTTAGGGATGTTCTTCATTGCTTCTTCGTGTCTTTCCTGTTCCTCATCTTCACTTTTCACATGCATACATCAAGCTAGGTTTAGTACTTGAAAGTGGATTCTGACTACCATTCTTATATTGTTCTGCCAAGGTCCATTGCTCTCTTGTTTAAAATAAGTCATGTTTCATTTCTTCTTGAGTGTTTTGTGAGAATTTAGTGTTTGTGTGTCTATGCCCATGCATTCTAAGTGTTTTGGGGTTTTTCAGTGTGTCATCTGACATGAATTGATTGTGACTAAGCCTGATGGATGTTAATTGACATTTTTGCTACATGAATTTGAGTTATGTGAGTTGATTAGTTAAGATTCAACATTATCAAACTCATGTTCTGAGTTTTAATTGATTAATGAACAATATTTGATTTCATTTGGCTATGTGTGCAATTATCTGTTGAAATGGCTATGTTTGTAATGGTTTTGTGTTAGTGAACACTGTTAATACCTATCATGCTTAGGTGAATTGGTTATAGCTGTTAGTGCTAGGTTTCATAAAGTGGCTAGTTTTGAAATAGGCTAAAACTGAAAATCACAAAAATAGGCTATAAGTTCAATAATTGACCTAAGAGTGGTCAACTTTGCAAAGGTTGACCAACTCTATAAGGTCCAAACACACTAGCCCACCTCAAAAGGGGCTGGTTGTGCAAAACTGGCTAAGTCTGCAAATGCAGACTTGCCCAGGCTCTTTTTTGAGCCCTGAACATTAAAGTGGCCAGGCCTGCAAAGGTTTTGGGCCCAACTATGTTCAGTAATTGGGTTTAATTACCCAAGCCAAGTCTAAACTTGAGACTGGCCATTAGTTTAATAGTCTGAATGCCTTAATAAAGCATGCTAGTCCTGCAAATTAGTTTAATTAACTTAAAATGAACAAAAATAGGTTATTAGGCAATAATTGACCTAAGAGCGGTCAACTTTGCAAAGGTTGATCAACTCTATAAGGTCCCAACGCACCAGTCAACCTTAAAAGGGGGGCTGGTTGTGCAAAACTGGCTAAGTCTGCAAATGCAGACTTGCCCAAGCTCTTTTTGAGCCCTGGACATTAAAGTGTTCAGGCCTGCAAAGGCTTTGGGCCCAACTATGTTCAGTAATTGGGTTCAATTGCCCAAGCTAAGTCTCAACTTGAGACTAGCTAAGTTTTAAATAGTTAATTATGATAATAAGGCAGGCTGGTCCTGCAATTAACCCAAAGAGATTCAAAAGAGGCTATAATTGAAATAGTTCCCTAAAGTAGAATTGGCCAGTTCTTAAATACCAATGCAAGGACTGGCCACTAGTTAAATATAGTCTTAAAATGCTGAAACCTGACCTAGGTAGGTCAGGTAATTCAGCAGTGCCTTCAAGGGTATAAAAGGGAACCAATTTAGTAATTTGGTAAATAATTTAGAACATAAAGGGTTAAGGGAGTCATTTGTACCCTTGATTTCTGCAATTTTGCAGAGATTAAAGGGTATAATGGTCTCCCTAAAATGGGAAATCGGTAAAAATCTTTAACCCCTTAGGTTACATTGGTAAAAGGCCCATAAAAGGAATCTTTGGAACCTTCCAGCACATGCTGGAAGGGTTTCTGTTAACATAATTGTGGGTCTAAGTGTAAATTGGATAATTTTAAGAGGGGGAGAAGTGGGATTTAATCCCATACTTTCTCCCCAAGTCATCAGCCCCTCCATTCCTATAAATACTCCCAAAAAGAGTGAAATAGGGGCTGGCTTTTGATAAGAAAAGTTCAGAGAAAAAAATACTAATATAGCAATAGAGTTCAACTGCATTTTTCGAGTAAGAACTTAGGATATTCTTCTGATTTTGGGATTTTTGCTCGAGTTTCTGCTTGGATTTTGTTTGCTGTTGCTGGGTTTCCTATTTGCTGATTGCTGTTTGTCTCATTCATTTGGCATTCAATTCCACTGTTGCATTGCTGTTTGGGTCTATTGCTGATACTTGCTCTTATTTCCCCTAGACTCATCGGTTTCACTTTGTTGATCCAGGTACAATTTCTGTTCGAATGAAGCTGTAAGCTGAATGAAAAAATGAAGTTCAAGTGTTGAATCACCATTTGTTTTGTATTTTATCTTATTCTTTTTCGTTTATTGTTTAGTATAGTTTGATCTGAATTTTATGTAGTGTAATATGTATAAAAAGAGAAAAACACAACAAAAACAATGTAATAGCTAGTATATTAGTGATAATAGTAGTATAGTAGTAGTAGTAAGTAGTAGATCATCTAGTTAAGTAGATAAAACTCACAAAAATAGGCTAAATAACCATGGCCTGAATTGATAATAACTCCTACAGTAGTAATATTGAACGACTCACATAGCAAATCGGATGTGGGAATCAATAAGTTCGATTAGTCTGGGTTAAAAGAGAAACAAGTAAACAATTGAGGTAATAACTTGATTAAGATTAGTATGTGAACATCAAATAGGCTTGACTCATATTAATATCAGTAGCTAATCACATACATGAATCTGCATAAAAAAGGAAGAATAGTAACAGAAATGTGAAGTAATTCGCAATTGGTTTGGGATGTTGAATGAGTGTAAGTTAAGGTGAATTCAGTAGAATTATCATGTATATAGGTATCACTGAATCACTCGACTTTGGACACTCGGGTCCCCTTGAAGTAAGCAGTCAGGTTGTTCAAGTCATGTTTTCATATAATTAAATCATCTGGTACTAATTACTAGTTAAATAACTTTCCATTTTTAAGTATATCAGCCCTTTAAGAAAAGTAGGAGCATAGAAGTAGTTAGCTTTCATATGCATTTAGTTATTTTAGCTTAAAGTTAACAAGAAATGTATTGTGCAGTAATTTTCTCTTCTAATGAATAAAGAGTAATTTGATTCTATTTCTTAATTATGTATGCTTGCCTTATTAGGCGGAAACAGCCTCTCTACCCTTTCGGGTAGGGGTAAGGCCTGTGTACGTATTACCCTCCCCAGACCCCACTTTGTGGGAACATACTGGGTAGTTGTTGTTGTATGCTTGCCTTATTACGAGTTCTTCATTTTTTACTTTCGTTGTTATTACTATCAATTGGTTTGGGCCTAATACGCAATATGGGCCTGAACTATAGTATGAAGCCGACTGGGCTGTCGAGCAGAAGCCTGAAGATAGTCTGGGTCTCTAAGACCCAGGCAGACCCAGCATTTGATTGAATGAGGGTGCAGAGGCCCAGGCCCAGTCAAGGCAATAACGATGGCCTGGGTGCAATTCTGAATGTGATAATACAACTAAGGGAAAAACAGTATAGAAAAATGTAGTATACATTAAGATTCGGACTTTAAAATATAATTGGGACGAGCCTCGCACAACACTAAATAACGGGGCCCCCTTTAGTAATGGTATAACATAATTAGACTCGGGAAGGCTAATAGCGAATTCCATAGCCTCTCCCAAAAGATTTAAAAGCCGATAGACGTTATTTAGGGCACGATTTAACGTACTTTCCTATGAATGAGTGTGCATTTGGTGCAAATCAAATCCTAAGTCCCGGCAAAGGTGAAATATACTGAAAGTCACAGGCGTACTGGTTGCGGTGTGACTCGAGGCGTGTTTTCGCGATGTCGCAAATTTCATAAAATATGTAAGTAAAAAGCACATACATATTGTTAAAATCTATGTTGAGTCAAACAAGAGTCGAGAACGACAATTGAGCGACCGTGCTAAAACCACGGAACCCGGGAATGCCTAACACCTTCTCCCGGGTTAACAGAGTTCCTTAACCAGATCTTTGTTTCGCAGACATTTTGAAAGAGTCAATTTCCTCGGATTCGGGATTAACCGGTGACTTGGGACACCATTATTATCTCAAGTGGCGACTCTGATTAATTACAACAAAATCCCGAACCGATTATATTTCAATTGGAAAAACTCCTTCCTCTATGCTATTATATCTGTTTCGGGTATTTGAGCGTCGAGGTATACCCTATAAGCGTATTTATATGCTTTTCCTAGTTTGGGGTAGTAAAGAGGGAGGTGTGACAGGTATTGAGGAACTTTGTCGGATGCATTTCATGTGGCCGAGCTAGAGGCTACATATATATATATATATATATATGTTTGTTTTAATGAGAAACTTAACCCGATGTGCGTTCCCTTTTACTAGATTTATGTGTGGAACGGGTGGCACGCTGCCATAGGTATAGTATCTGGATAGGGTGGCACGCCGCCACATGTATGGTATCAGGATCAGTGGCGCGCCGCCACAGGTATGGTATCTGGATCGGGTGACACGCCACCACGGGTATGTCATTATAGCGGGTTGCACGCCGTAACAGTGTAATGTGAAAATCGTCTTAGTTATATGTTACCTTGTATACAATACTTCCTGGCTTTTGAGGAAAAGTCCGCATTGGGTACCGCTCGGCGAATAGCACATCGGCTGTGTCTTTTTAGGATTTAATAGCAACTATTAATTGTTTCACCGTGAGTGAGATTGATCACTTTGGTTCAGACCTATATCTGTGCGTGGCTGACCGTTCTGAGCATGGTGACTTAAGGTTCTTCGTGAGTAATAGTGTTTGGATACAATCGTGAGTCGTGGCAAGGCCACGTAATGTTATGACCTTTTGAGAAGGAGTTATATACCCTATTCCTATGATGTGAGACGAGATCTCAGTTCTATGTTATGATGGTAAAGAGGAATTGAATTACATCTCTATTGTTGGAGTCAGTTATCATGATTTAAGTATGTTCAGACGTTTCTTATTAGAGCCTGTGTTGTGCTCATCGCGGCTTAGGCCGGTGTTGAGGTGGCATATCACCAGTGCGGTGTGTTATAACCAAAATGATCATTTGAGTCATTAATGAGTGCGAGCATATGCGATTTCAATTGGTTAGAAAGGTAATATCGAGATTTGGCTCCAAAATCGATTGTGGTATCAGTTAAAAGGTAAATGGATGCATGAATGGTTGACCTGAGAGAAGGGTTCGATATATATCGCGTGTCCGGTTGCCGTGGGCAGGATATGAAAGTATTGGAATAAGACTCTATCTAATGAGAAAGGTTTTTCTACTAGTATTTAGTTATTGTGGCTAATTGGTTTGATTAGAGACCATCGTCTCGCGTGATTGGGTTGTTTGATACATCATGTGATCTCACCCGGAGTGGCTAGTATGGGCCATTACGGTTGGTTCGGGTGTACTCCGAGTATAGATGCATTTTCCCTAGTGGACCAGCTGGGGAGGAACAAATTCGTGTGGTGGGTAGCCCAAAGCAGACAATATCTACACAGTGTTGGGTCGGGTCGTCATCGTTTGGCCGTGTTTTTGATTGAATGTTGGTTTCGAAAGTTATAGTTGAAACTTAGGCTTGAATCCGTCATGATTTGATGATTTTTGTGTTTAAGGCTGTGTTTTTATGATTGGAACAAGTTTGAATAATGTTATAGGATGTATTGATATTTTTGGTTGAGGTCCCGGGGGTCTCGGGGTGATTTCGAATGGCTAACAGGAATTTTTGAGTTGAAAAATGCAGCAGAAAAATTGCAGATAATTTTGTTCTATGCGATCGCATAGTGTTAGCTACAGTACCTAGGATTTTGTTCTATGAAATCGCATAGACTTAGCTACAGTGCCTGAAATTTTTTTTCTATGCGATCGCATAGTGTTAGCTACAGTACCCGGACAGAATGTTAAAAACATTTCAGTTGCGAAAACAACCAATTTTTCCACCATTCTTGGTCATTCTTGAGAGCTTTTGGACGAGAATTGAAGGGATTTTGATGGGGATCGTTGTAGGTAAGTTTTATGAGTTAAATACATATTTTTATACAAGAATCATCGATGGAATTTATGATTAAATGGCTAAAAATGAAGAAATTAGGGCTTGGAGCAAAAAACTTTAAATTTGGGATTTGAGGGGCCATTTGTGGTCCGATTTGGGAGTTCTTAGTATGGACGGACTCGTGGCGCGATGAGGATTCCAAAAATATGAATTTTGAAATTTTTCGAGATGTGGGCCCAGGGCTCGGGTTTTGCCAATTTCGTGATTTTTGGTATTTTTCGTGTTCTTTTGATTGGGTTATGTTCCATTAGCCTATTATGATATATTTGTACTAATTTTGGCTAGTTTCGATGCGCGTGGAGGCCGGGTTGAGGTGCAAAGGCATCGCGGGCATGAGTTTTCGCCGGTTCGAGGTGGGTAATACTTGTAAATGATGTCCTAGGGGTTAGTAAACCCTGGACTTGCACATCCTAGTGTTGTATTGAGGTGACTTGCACGCCGGATAACGAGCGTGGGGTAGAGCACCATTGGGGATTGTGACTTGGTCTGTCCCACGTAATGAATAATATTACCTAATTATTTGAAATTGAATTGACATCCTAATAAAAGATATTAATTATCATGAATTGGACTAATTGTCATGCTTGGGCTTCGTGCCGATTATTTGAATCCTTCAGGGATTGGTATCATTGTCTTGATAACACCGTGCATATTTTTATCTAAATTTAAGGTTTTAAATGCTATTTTTCTATTCAGCATTCTTATAAGGTTATGAAAAAACTTGAACAAGGTCTTAATGATATTTTTAGTTGTGAGCTAATATGATACTGTTGCTTGAGGGGCTTTCCTGATTATTTCATAGACTGATTGGGGTCGAGGGTCATATGTTAGGGCATGACGATTTATGTGAGCAAATGCATACACATGCATGGATCAGACTGCACGCTGCAATGGTATATGGATCGGGCTGCGCGCCGCAACAGGTGTGATATTGATATTGCGTTTGGGCTGTAGGAGCCCATACGGAGTCTGAACCCCCACAGTGAGCGTGGGCGCCTTTGCATGGATCGGGTTGTACGCCACAGCGTCATATGCATTGCATGACATACATACATTGGTTTCTCTGTACTACGTGGCATAATATATAGCGCTCATACATTATTCGCATACATGCTTTATTTGCCTTATTGACCAGACCCCCTGGTGGTAATTGTTAAGGAGTACTGAGCCCAAGGGGCTAATTTGAGTGCAGACTTGCACTGCTTGAGATTGTACCCAGGTATGGGTATGTTATCATGAAAGAAAGAAAGCTGAAAATGAGATTTCTAAATAATCTACTCACACATGCTGAAAAGGAATAAAATGATAGTGTTTTGAAGTTTAATGATAGTTATGTATTGTGTAGCATGAGATAGTGCCTTACGTGGTTTTCTTCCCTTTAGCATTATTTACTTTTATTACTGCTGAGTTGGAAGTACTCACACCCGACTCCCTGCACCTTGTGTGCAGATCCAGGTACATCATAGCAGAGCTGATTCTTTGGCTGCTCAGGAGTGCATTTGGACAGTCGAGGTAGCTGCCAGCGTCCGCAGGACCTGACTCTCCAGTTTATCTCTATTTTTTTGTTCTGTCTATCCCACACTTGTGCACAATTGTATACACTATCACAGTTTATAAATTATAGTAGAGGCTCATGACTTGTGACTCTTGTTCTGTTGGGAGGTCGTACTGGTTTGGGATGTCTAATCGCGATGTGTTGGATATTATTTCCATTATATTCTCATTATTTATTCTTAAAAAGGATAAATTGTGAGCTGAAAGCTCCGTGTTTGTGTTGATTGGTCGGGCTGGCCTAGCAGTATGCTGGGCGCCATCACGACCGGGTTTAGGGTCGTGACAGCTGACTTTTGAGAATTTGAGTATTATATGAAGGACTTACTCAACAAATTTTATTTTAATTTAAAAATATTTTAGGTCTTACGCCTCACCAAAAAATCGCGCCTCAAACGTCCGGGCTTACGCCTCTTGAGACTTTCGCCCCACATCATTGTCTCTAGGCGTTTTTGGTGCACTACGCTCTGACGCTCACCTCGTAAATGCCTTTTAAATCACTGAGCAATAAATAATAATATCCTTTAGATCAAATCGACCATGCTGCTCTCACATGAAATTTAACATGCCATGATTTGATTTGTAATTTTCACTTACTCACATCTAACATTTACATATAATATTGATATTAACTTGTTACTTTTTAAAGTTAACTTGGTTGGTTCGGTGAAAATAATGGTGTTGAGTAACTTTTTCAGATCTTCATCACGTATAATATAATATGCTAATTCATTTCTATTGTTTCTAATTGTGGATTGTTTCAAACTCAAAATGGAATATAGATTCTATGTATTGACAAATAAAAATATTTATACAATCAAATTAATTAGAATAAGTACATTACTCTATAATTAAAAGTATTTGATGGAAAATGCAATGCAATCAAAGGCATATATTGAAGCTGAGGTTAATAGTTGTTGGGAACTGCAGCTGCTTCCCTACCAGCTATACAACCTGCAATTTTATAGGAAGGCCCAATCCTACATAGAGAACAAAAGAAAGAGCTCGTTAGTAGTCTGGTTGGAAATAAGAGAAGTGATTTTTCAAAAGTATTTTTAGTAAGAAGTAATTTTCGTCTAATCATGCTGAATATCACTATCACACCTCTTTTTGGCGCGTTCTACTCTTGGGGTAAAAATTGGCGAGGAAGTTTTTCCAATTTAAGTGACAATATTCAAAACGGAATTATTTATTAGTTTAGAGTCGCCACTTGGAATAAATTATGTTGCCCCAAGTCACCGATTTATTTAAATCCCGAATCAAGGAAATTTCGATTTTCCAAATGAAGTCTGCGAACCAGAAATTCTAAGTAAGGAATTTTGTTGACCCGAGGGACGGTGTTAGGCACCCCCGGATCTCGTGGTTCTAGCACGGTCGCTTAAACTATTCTAAATGACAAACTATCTGATTTTAATACATGTTGTGACCTATGTGCTTTTAATAAACTAAACCGCTTTTATTAAATTAAAACTATACATTCAAACCTTTAAACGAGAGTCTAATTTCAAGTAAAACGAAACTATCGACTTTGATAATACTTTAGTCGGTGTACATGTTTATTGAAGTTATTCCTCGATTAACTCATGCAAGGCGTCGGTGGATGAAGCGATTCCATTTTTAGCTAAAATTTGCTACTAAATAATCGGGAATGCATCTAATTCAAATAAGACTCTTAACAAGGCATGAGCGTATATCTCCTGATTTTAATATCTCTCTTATCAATTAGATCGAAAATATCTATTCGCACGCGACTTGCTAATATAGGACAATTGATTAGTGAAAGTTACAAACTAAATAAAAAGATTAGCTATAGAATTTCAAGGCTAATTCTAATGATTCATTACGAAGATATATACTTGGAACTCAACTGTTTTTTTTCTAAACCTTAGTCATCACACACTTTGAACAAAATTCAAACTTAACTAATGTTGACAAAATTTACATACTAACAAGTAATGTCGACTCAATTTAAACAGTCTTTGATTTAAATCGAAACATACAACAGTTTCAGTTATACAAATACACCTTACAACTAACAAGTATCTATAGAAAGATTTAATCTAATTCTGAAAATAAACGGGCAGTGATCCAAACGCGTAAACCCAACATGCATTCTTATTTACAACTTTAATTCAAGCCTACACCAACAAAGAGTTCGAAGCTTTGTACCTGGAATTCGAAAGCAAAATGGAGAGGAGAAAATCAGTAGCAATAGCACAAAACAACACAGCAAATAACAACAGTAACACCAAAATTACAGCAAAAGATCGAAGAACCAATGACCAAGAATAGCAGGAGGTTCCAGGAATGGTTTAAACCAAATAGGGGAGTTTAAAACAACCAAACAACAATCTTCAGAAAAACCAAACAGCAGCAATAGGTCAAACCCAAACAAACCAAACAGAACATTCAGTTAAATTGAAAAGCTTAAGCGTGGGAATAGCAACAAGGACAGGCTAGAATTGCTTCTGATTTTAAGCAATGAAACATTGTTATATGGGGGAAGATTGCTTCAGACTAACTTTGAAATCTCTAACCAATCCTTTCAAAAGTTCTCCCAAATGATGGCTAAAAGAAACCTTAAAAGAAAACTGATGGCTAAAAGAAGTTCAAAGCAGATGGTTCCAACAGTATTTTCAGAATGTGTATTTGCTTTTTCAATCTCTCAAAAAATATGTTCTGTGTGTATGAAGAGATGTCTAATATCTGTGTGTATTCTCTGAAAATTCCCCTCCTTTTATAGCCTTAAATCCAAACCTGCAACCCCACTTTTTAAATTGTTTAAGTTCTGTACAACCATCATACTTCTCTGTTTTTCCACTCAAACATTGTTTAAACATAGGTTTTATTTTAAAAAAGACACTAAAGTTAAAAAATTTAGTGGAATACCATGGTGCCCTATAAGTTTCACTATTTTCACCCATGTGCAATGCATATTTTTAATATTAAACTAAAAATAATTCTTGTTTCCACTACTTAATGCCTAAACATGCTATGATTTCACTAGTGGACAACTCCCCTTTAATCTGTATTAATAATTCCCCAACTAAACACCAACTTTACTATACTAATTCTTAGCCACCACCAAACTGTAACAACTATAACCAATTCAACTTATCAATTAAGTCTATGGCTTAAACTTAGAACCCCAAACGGATCTAAAGTGAGAACCATGATTCAGAAACAAAAACCTTTTACTGGTTGACAATTAACAAATTGAAATACTGAGATCAAACTTGACTGACACAGATACATGGGGATGGACTATCCACATTCGAAACAAATAATAATGATTCGAAACAAATAAACTAAAACAAATACTGGACAGAGCCTTGAAGATGGGAACAAATAATCAGTTATCATCAACCAAATCGAAGAGCGATCTAATCGATGAAACTTAATTAATCGTTTCGACAGTTCATAACATATACTAATTAATCAGCAAAAATTCTTTCATATGATCAGAATCCCAAATTTATACTATGAATAAGCCCGAACAAGCTGCAATAACCCATACCTGCAACCTCACATGCAATTATATGACATAACACATGACTCAAACACTCGCAGTGATAACTCCCATTAATGGCAGCTGCACACAAGGACTGAATACCAGTAGAAAACATATTAACAACTAAAGTTTCTTTCCAATACTTTTACATATACTGCAACTGATAACTAAAACACGTAGTAAGCCATCACCATTTCTCGGATCAACTATTTATGGAACCACTTCTCCTTTAGCAAATACTACATCAAATTTCTAAGTCGAGGCTCGATATTGTCCTTCCAACACACTTGAATCAAATCTGCTCGTACTCATTAAAGATCCCAACGATCTCATCTAATCAACACACTACTCTGGTGATATTACACATTAATACATAACTAAGCCACAACTTGCACAATACGCGCACCAATAAGCAACAGTCCAAAAATACTCAATTCGTGAAAATGACTCAAATGAAAGAGTTGTACCTCAAGCTCTATGTACCATCACAATGCAAGGCTGAGAACCTGTCTCATGTCATAGAATAGTACACATGAATCTAACCCGCAAGGTCATAGCTTCGCAGCATTGCGCGATCCTATCTAAATGATACTCCACACGAGACACCTCGAGTCACTATGATCGAAATTGATAACCACGCACAATTCGATGTTTGGAACCAAAGCGAATCTTTACACCCATGGTGAAACAAGTAACTTAAACCACGCAAACCCGATAGGACATAGTCGATACAACACTCACCGAGGAACACCCAATTATTCTTTTCGCTTGACTTCCACCGTGAAACCCTAATAGAACCACACCATAGGTGCTTGTAACCAACAAATAATAACGTCTTACAACACATAAAGGTAACTCATAGATTCCCCAATTACTAATAGTTCAAAACAACCAAATCAACACGTCCTTCACCAACAACATTTCGAAGTCAACAAAGTCGTCTTGATGCCGGACACATATCCATATAGGTCTACCAATGGACCAAACATAAACTCCAGTTACACACAAAATATAAATACTCCTTCGAAGATCCACACTGACTGGATCGTAGCACATACTATTATCTGACTAACTTACCTACATTTTCCCATCCACAATCGCAAGCTAACATGTATATGAGAACTCCATTCTCCAAGTCCACAAAACACATGAATTACCATATCTGATCCCAATTCCGCTACTCTCTTATAACTCACCTCTAGTACCTAGTCACATCATGAGAGATACTCTTAAATTCTTCTATACCACTAAGCAAAATCGAATATCAATAGTCGATCTATCTTGAAAGTGCCGCACTACTACCAAGTGCCATTAACTTAATCACATTGCCCTTTTCTGAAACATATAATCTTGTCAAATCATTTCCAATAAGCAGTACCATTTTCTTAATTATTTGAGGCTACCCGCTACCTAAGAGTTTTATAAAATCCCTTCCTAACCATAAACATCTACGTACTCAACTAGTCAAGAACTCTACATTGGTCCCACCTAAAAGAAAATCATTATGCACCGCATGCTCTACATGTCCATAGAAAATATACATCTCCAAACCATGCTGAAACCCAACAAGAATTCTCTCCCTGTTCCATTTATGCAAGCTAAACTGCCAGGACTGAATCATTCTATCCAAACCGAGCTACGCATGCTATCAAAACTCAAGAGCTTTGCTGCACAATACTTGTACGAACTCATTACCTCGAACCCACACAAAGAATTAATCACCTCCTTACCATACCAATTCGGTCCACTATCAAGCTATTCCATCTATCTAATTTCCCTCCTGATTCATCATCAACTTGATATTTCACCCTTAATGTAGTACAAAAATTCCTCAACCAGGCTTACCACGCGAGAACCAAGCATGAACCACATTGTCTGAAACCCATAAGCCGTTGAATACTCTCTCTCAAATATTCCCAAAAGCACCACATTCCACAGCACTTAACTCTAAAGAACTTCCTATGAATCTAAATATGTTACCTATACACTCGTGATACTGATGCATAGAATCCCATAATTCACGTAGAAATACCACGAGTCTGAACCTCTTTCAATGAAAACACAGTTTCTAACCACACATGCAACTTTAAGATACCTGATTGTTCCCTTTAGACTCTTTAACACATTAGAACCATTTTCGAAAATCATTTTCTCTTATTCAAATGGCAAATCACCTGACCTGATGGACAGAACCACCCGTGCCTAATTGGCACTCCAATACCGCAAGATGATGTCTTCATCCTAATACAACCAATCAACTTCCTACTTTGTATGTCAAGCATGCTTTGCCCATAGCACTCTAGACATTCCGTGATTCTCATACTCTATGAGGTATAATGTAACCTTTGCCTAAATTTTCCTTTACTCTAGCCATAGCTAACTCACTCGCACGCCCCAAACTGAAACTAACATAGCACATAACCGTACAATCAGCTAATCAACAACAACCACCTCAACTTGGCTCGAAGCCATATATCTGGGCACACTCAATAACCCACAACACTTTTACTGTATGATGCCACAATACCATAGTGAGATTAAACTCAAATCATTTAAATTTTTGTGAAAACACATCATCTAGTACTATAATCCTCCGAAAATCTCGCATTTATCCACCCACATCAGCTGTGTCCACTCTTTAAAGCGACCCGAATTTTCAAATTTCAACATGTACCATTCAATTACACATGAGATCTCCTAAAATACACATAAGGGATCATACCACTTAAGAACACTCCGTAGGAGATAACCCACCTGCTTCGCCTCAATTTAACATTTCCGCATACCTTTCACCATCATCCATATTACATGGTCACTTAGTCTTCCTAGGTCTGAACTCATACCACCACATTAAATTCACTACACTCCCCAACTAGGAGACACGAAAATATTCATCACGCGCCCATAACTCGGGCTACACATAAAATCACAATAGGAATCGAACACTTAGTGGTCCATCTATCATCCAACAGACTTATTGGTCATTACCAGGTCATGTATAAATACATCTTGCAGTACTAACATACTCATCACATGGATATCCAATCGCCCTCCCACCTGATATGGACAATACCAAACATATAAGTTCAATTCACTTGCTCACACAACCAGCACCTCGATGCTCAAAGGCAAGGATCCATCCTCAAGTTCTCCAGACTGGCCCAACATCAAACTCGCATAGATCACATCTTGCCCTTGATCGAGGAATCACAAGCCATCAAGCCACGTCTGATACCGAGTGCTCATGCCCGGATACGAACGTATGGAAGGAATTTCAAGAGTTTCTTTTCAAGCAGAATCAAGGACACACAATAAGAATTCAAGAATTTGAAGTTTTCCTAAAGGTTTTGTAGCCTGTCGAGGATAAATACAGACGTTTCTGTACCGAACAATGAGACTCTATTAAACCTGATCATGACTCGTAAGACCTACTAACCTAGGCTCTGATACTAACTTGTCACGACCCAAACCCCACTACGGTCATGATGGCACCTCTCGTGAAGACAAGGCCAGCCAGACCATTTTAGAACACCACTTTAAAGTAGTTAATCAGTTATATAACTACTCGAATATGAATTAATGATATTAATTGATGTAATTATAATCCAATACAGCCTGACCAAGGTGTCACAAGTCACGAGCATCAATAAGAATGAAATCCCTATACTATCTAAAATACACTAAATAATAATAATGAATAACATAAGAGGACTGTGGTGTTGCGAATGCTGGCAGTCACCTCGCTCAAACCTCTACAACTTTGCTTACACGCAGCCAATACCCTCTACCGGGTGAATAAATACCTGCAACTGCATGCGAGGTGCAGGGAGTATAGTGAGTACTCCAACTCAGTGAGTAATAAAGATAAATAATAACTCAATAGCAAAAAATCACGTAAAGCAACCAACATGCAGTATAGAAGTCGGGTATAATTTTTTAAGAAAAATAGTGTAATCTATGATATCTTTAGAAATGCCTTGGCTCAGTTCAAATCTGTTTTGAAAATGGTCTTTTTAATAATTACGAAAACGATTTCAAAATAGTTAGTGTTGATAAGCATGTAAAATCCCCGCCTCGGGCACAAGTACCACAGTATAATAGGTAAAAAGGGCAATTAAATACGCAGGATGAGCACAAAAATGTTTGCCCCTCAGGCATGTCTCAAAAATAGTACTAGCCCATCGGGCTCAATATCAATCGCTCAGAAAAGTATCAGCCCCTCAGGCACACTATCACATGACTGTGACGACCCAAAGGGTCATCACTTGTTTTATTAATTATTTCGAGCTTCTGAGGTCTTGAAAACCTCATTTATAGTTGCCTCGATTTGCGTGCCTAGTTCGGGCATGAAGCTGGAAAATTTTTATGTTGAAATATGTGAAATATGTGAAAAATTTGAAGAATTTTGATATTAATATTGATATGGTTGACTTTGGTCAACATTTTTGGTAAACGGACCCGGAACCGTGATTTGACTGTCTCAGAAAATCCGTAGAAAAATATGGAACTTGGGCATATGCCCGGAATTGAAATCCGAGGTCTAGAACCCCGGTAAAAGAATTTTTCCGTTAAATTGTTTTCTAAAAATGTTTAAGGAAAATGAAACTGAATTTTGATTAAAAAGTACTGTTATCGGGCTCGTATTTTGGTTCCGACGCCCGGTACAGGTCAAATATATTGGTTAAGCGCTTCCTGTAAAGTTTGGTTGAAAACGGACGTCGTTTGACGTGTTTCGGCCTTAAATTGGAAATTTTGGAAATTATGAAATTTGAAAGAATTCTTGAGTTTTAAGGCTCAATTCATTGATTTTGATGTTATTTTGGCGATTTGATCGCGCGAGCAAGTTCGTATGATATTTTTAAGTCGGTGTGCATATTTTGTTTGGAGACCCGAGGGCTCGGGTGAACTTTGGATAGGCCACGAGATTAATTTTTCATGTTAGAAAGTTGCTGTCAGCACCTGGTCTGCAGAGTTCGCAAATGCGAACAAATGTTAGCCAATGCGAAGTCGCAAATGCGAACAAAAGTTCACAAATGCGAGCTTCCCAATATTCTGCCTGTGTTCGCAAATGCGAACAAAAGTTAGCAAATGCAAAGTCGCATTTGCGAACAAATGTTCGCAAATGCGAACTTCCCATATTTTGCATGTGTTCGCAAATGCGAACAAAAGTTCGCAAATGCGAACTATTAGTTCGCAAATGCGAACACCCCTTTGTCTGCCAGTGATCGCAAATGCGAACAAATGTTCGCAAATGCGAACTTCCCGACCTTAGCTTATTTTTCAAACTCCAGAAATTGGTCGGGGTTCGCAATTGCGAACCCATGTTCGCAAATGCGAACACAGAGACCTGTAAATCCCGATTTCCAGCTTCATTTTTCACATTTCACAACCCAAAAACACCCATTGACGATTTTTCACAAACTCCCTCTTCTTCAAAACAATTGTAAGTCACTTTTTACTTAATTCTTTCAATTCCTAACAACATTAAAAATGTTTTTCAATAGAAATTAAAGGTTTTCATGGTAGAATTTCTTGTTTTTGGTAGAATATAGGGGTTTTCATGAATTGGGAAATTGGACCTTGAATTGAGGTCCGATTTTGGAAACAAATCATATACTTGAACTCGTGGGGGATGGGTAAACGGATTTTGGTCCGAACCCCGAGTTCCGACCATGTGGGCCCGGGGTCGAAATTCACTATTCCGGGCAGAATGTTGTAAAAGTTGAAATTGGCCTTATGAATTAGTTTGTTGAGTAGTATTGATGATATTAATCAATTGTGTATAGATACGATTGGATTGGAACCGAATTTGAAAGGAAAAGGCATTGCCACAGATTGAATTGTTCGTAAAACATTTGAGGTAAGTGTTTGTTCTATCCTAGCTTGAAGGAATAGGAGTTTAGTTATGTATAAATTGTTGATTAAGAGTTATTGGTGTTACACCGGTAATGGAGATAAATTGTTGAATTATTATAAATTATTGGTCCAAAAGCGGTAATCTCTGCATCAATAATATTTATATATATTACCGGCATATATATATATATATATATATTTATGATTTGGGATCGTGTGGCGCGCCGACCACTTATATGATAAGAAACGGGATCGTGTGGCACGCCGACCACAAAGTGATTTAAATCTTGGCATTGGCCATAGTTGCCGGTAGCCTATTGATATATTTGGGAGCGGGTGGTACGCCTACCACAAGATATAATCTATTGATATATTTGGGAGCGGGTGATACGCCTACCACAAGATATAATTACTGTGATAATTGGGAGCGGGTGGTACGCCTACCACGAGATATGAAATGAAAAAGGAATTGAGACATGAAAGTAAGATTTATTCTATTGATTAGATTATTCTGGATATCACGAGTTATTGACTGTTATTTCAGAGCAGAGTCTTTCCTTATAAATGTTTTGTATATATATATATATATATATATATATATATATATATATATATATATACTGTACAGGTTTATGTGGGTGACTGGCCTTAGTCTCGTCATTTTTTTCGCTGGGATAGGCCAGACACTTACCAGCACATGGGGTCAGTTGTGCTGATACTACACTCTGCGCTCTTTTTGCGCAGATACAGGTTACGGACAGCGGCAGCGGTTGTAGCGATTTGTGGATTTTCCGACTACTGAGACTACGAGGTAGCCTTGCAGGCGTCCGCAGGACCAGTTGTCTCTTCTATCTACATTTTTTTTATTCTGTTATCTCATGTATTCAAGATAAACAACTTGTGTTTCTTTCAGACAATTGTGTGTATTATTCTTAGAAGTTCGTGAGTATTGTGACACCAGTCTTGGGTAGTGTATCATGTTTGGGTTTTCTTTATCATATTTGATAAGATTGACTAAGTCTTCCGCTAAGTTTGATTATTCCGCTGTAATTTATATGTTTTTAATTTTAAAGTCTTTATAAGAATTTGGTAATTAATGGAGGTGTAATTAATATTTGGCTTGCCTAGCTTCCATTAGTAGGCGCCATCATGACCCCGATGGTGGGAAATCCGGGTCGTGACAAGTTGGTATCACAGCACTAGGTTGCACAGGTCTCACAACTCACGAACAACCTTAGTAGAGTCTGAAGGATCGGTACGGAGACGTCTGTATTTATCCTCCAAAGGCTACGGAGTTAGGAAAATATTCCCTTTATTCTTTCCAGTCGTGCGACTTGATCTTTCAAATGTTAATTGAATTTCTACTCTGTTCTTCCGCAGATGGTAAAAACACGTGCATCTTCATCTAGTGACCAGCAGCCCGAGGGCCCAGCAGCAGCAGCTCCCACTAGGGGCAGAGGCCGAGGTCGAGGTCGTCCTAGAGGCCAAGGTAGGGGTAGAGCTCAGCCCCGAGCAACAGCACGAGTGGCAGAACCTCAGGCTCATATCGAGGAGGAGGTTCCGGTCCCAGCAGCTCCAGTAGGCCCAGCTCAGGTCCCAGGAGGAATTTTGTTTTCACCGGATCTTCAGGATGCTTTGGTTCGGATAGCAGGTTTTATGGACAATATCACCAGAGCAGGTTTATTACCAGTAGCACCAGCCACTTCTCGGGCTGGAGGAGGTAATCAGACTCCTGCTACGCGCACTCCGGAGCCAGTAATTCCCCAGGCTCAGGTTCCTGTGATTCAGCCAGTTGTGGCAGCTCAGCCTATTATTGTGATTCCGTCTAATGATGGTGCAGCTATGTCCGCTGACGCGTTATGGATATTGGACATGTTTACCAAGCTGTTCACTACCACATTCAGTGGCACTCCTTCAGAGGATCCATAGGATTTCCTATACAGCTGCCACGAGGTTCTCCGTATTATGGGCATTGTGGAGACTAATGGTGTGGACTTTGCTACTTTTCGATTATCCGGTTCTGCCAAGACTTGGTGGAGGGATTATTGTCTATCCAGGCCAGCGGGATCATCATCTTTGACTTGGGGGCAATTTGCGGAATTATTCTTGGAAAAGTTCCTTCCAGCAACTCAGCGGGAGGTTATGCGCAGACAATTTGAGCGTCTTCATCAGGGTTCTATGTCTGTCACACAGTACGAGACTATGTTCGTCGACCTGGCTCATCATGCTATTATCATACTTTCCACAGATCGGGAAAGGGTGAGAAGGTTTATTGATGGCTTGAATCAGCCAATTCGGCTACAGATGGCTATGGGGGCAGGAACTGAAATCACTTTTCAGGTGGCGGCTAATGCAGCCCGCCGGATTGAGATGGCTCTGTCATAGGGAGCAAGACATGGATCAGATAAGAGATCTCGTAATTCAGGTAGATTCGGTGGTACCTCGTTTGAAGATAGAGATTTTCATGATAGAGGCCATCCTCACTAGGCCTTATCAGTCGGCTCTTCAGGTTTCTCATGATGCTTCAAGTGATCGTAATTCTCAGCCACGCTACTCTGATCAGCAGCCTATCAGTGCACCACCACTTCGCCATTTTCAGCAGCCGAGGGCTTGTTTTACGTGCGGTGATCTTAGGCACATTGCAAGGTATTGCCCTCGAGCTTCTGACAGATCTCATCAGCAGGGTTCTCGTGCCATGATTCAGGCCCCAGTTCCCTCACAGCCTGCCCAGCCGGCTAGAGGCGGAGGTAGAGGACATAGAGGTGGAGGTAGAGGTCATAGAGGTGGAGCTCGGACCGATAGAGGTAGAGACCAGCCAGCAGCTGATCGTCCTAGAGATACTGCTCAGGGTGGTGGGGCACAGCCCCGATGTTATGCACTTCCCGCCAGACCAGAGGCTGAGTCTTCTGATGCCGTCATTACAGGTATTATTTTGGTTTGTGATAGAAAGGCATCAGCATTATTTGACCCCGGGTCTACATATTCGTACGTGTCTTCCTATTTTGCACCGTACTTGATTCAGCCCAGTGATCCACTGAGTATTCCTGTTCATGTGTCTACACCAGTAGGCGATTCTATTATGGTTGATCGAGTTCATCGGTCATGTATTATAGTAATTGAGGGTCTCGAGACCCGTGCTGATTTATTACTCCTAAATATGGTGGACTTTGATATTATACTATGCATGGACTGGCTATCTCTATATCATGCTATTTTAGATTGCCATGCCAAGACTGTGACTTTAGCTCTGCCGAATTTGCCTCGTATAGAGTGGAAAGGAATTTCAGGTCATACTAGTCGTAATGTTATTTCTTATGTTAAGGCTCGGCGTATGGTTGGAAAGGGATGCTTGGCTTATTTGGCCTATGTCCGTGATTCTAGTGCTGAGGTTCCTTCTATTGACTCTGTGCCTGTGGTTCGCGAATTTCCTGAAGGTTCAGCGAGGAGGTGCTAAACAGGTCACCTTAGATGCTGAGGGGATCTTAAGGATGCAAGGGAGCATTTGTGTGCCAAATGTTGATGGGCTTAGAGAATTGATTCTAAAAGAAGCTCACAGTTCGCGGTATTCTATTCATCCAGGCGTAGCAAAAATGTATCGAGATTTGCGTCAACATTATTGGTGGCGCAGAATGAAAAAGGATATTGTGGCATATGTGGCACGGTGTCTTAATAGTCAGCAGGTTAAGTATGAACATCAGAGACCTGGCGGTTTATTTCAGAGAATTGAACTTCCTGAATGGAAGTGGGAGCGAATCACGATGGATTTTGTTTCTGGACTTCCGAAGACTCGGAAGAAGTTTGATGCTGTTTGGGTGATTGTTGATAGGCTGACCAAGTCGGCTCATTTTGTTCCTATTGCCACTACCTATTCATCCGAGAGGTTAGCCGAGATTTATATCAGGGAGATCGTTCGCCTTCATGGCGTGCCAATCTCTATTATTTCAGATCGAGGTGCACAGTTTACCTCACATTTCTGGAAGGCGGTTCAACGAGAGTTAGGCACGCAAGTTTAGCTAAGTACAGCCTTTCATCCCCAGACGGATGGTCAGTCCGAGAGGACTATTCAGATATTGGAAGATATGCTACGGGCGTGTGTTATTGATTTTGGAGGTTCGTGGGATCAATTCCTGCCGTTGGCAGAGTTTGCTTATAATAATAGTTATCAATCGAGCATCCGGATGGCTCCTTATGAAGCATTGTATGGTAGGCGGTGTCGTTCTCCGGTTGGATGGTTTGAACCGGGAGAAGCTCGGTTATTGGGCACGGATTTAGTTCGGGAGGCCTTAGATAAAGTCAAGATTATTCAAGAAAGGCTTCGCACAGCTCAGTCTAGACAAAAGAGCTCTGCAGATCGCAAGGTTCGAGATATAGCTTTCATGATTGGGGAGCGAGTATTTCTCCAAGTGTCGCCTATGAAGGGCGTGATGAGATTTGTAAAGAAGGGCAAACTTAGCCCTAGGTTTATTGGGCCATTCAAGATTATTGATCATGTGGGAGAGGTGTCATATAAACTTTCCTTGCCACCTAGCTTATCAGCTGTACATCCAGTGTTTCATGTGTCCATGCTTCGAAAATATCACGGTGATCCGTCGCACGTGTTAGATTTCAGCATTGTCCAATTGGACAAAGATCTGTCCTATGAGGAGGAGCCGGTAGCTATCCTAGATCGGCAGGTTCGACAATTGAGGTCGAAGAGTTTTTCTTCTGTGCGAGTTTAGTGGAGAGGTCAGCCTCCTGAGGCATCGACCTGGGAGTCCGAGTCTGACATGCGGAGCCGATATCCTCATCTATTCCTTGACTCGGGTACTTCTTTCTGTTGTCCGTTCGAGGACGAACGGTTGTTTTAGAGGTGGAGAATGTGACGACCCAAAGGGTCATCACTTGTTTTATTAATCATTTTGAGCTTCTGAGGTCTTGAAAACCTCATTTATAGTTGCCTTGATTTGCGTGCATAGTTCGGGCACGAAGCTGGAAAATTTTTATGTTGAAATATGTGAAATACGTGAAAACTTTGAAGAATTTTGATATTAATATTGATATGGTTGACTTTGGTCAACATTTTTGGTAAACGGACTCGGAACCGTGATTTGAAGGTCTCAGAAAATCCGTAGAAAAATATGGAACTTGGGCGTATGCCCGGAATTGAAATCCGAGTTCTAGAACCCCGGTAAAAGAATTTTTCTGTTAAATTGTTTTCTGAAAATGTTTAAGGAAAATGAAACTGAATTTTGATTAAAAAGTACTGGTATCGGGCTCGTATTTTGGTTCCGACGCCCGGTACAGGTCATATATGTTGGTTAAGCACTTCCCGTAAAGTTTGGTTGAAAACGGACGTCGTTTGACGTGTTTCGGCCTTAAATTGGAAATTTTGGAAATTATGAAATTTGAAAGAATTCTTGAGTTTTAAGGCTCAATTCATTGATTTTGATGTTATTTTGGCGATTTGATCGCGCGAGCAAGTTCGTATGATGTTTTTAAGTCAGTGTGCTTATTTGGTTTGGAGCCCGAGGGCTCGGGTGAACTTTGGATAGGCCACGAGATCAATTTTTCATGTTAGAAAGTTGATGTCAGCACCTGGTCTGCAGAGTTCGCAAATGCGAACAAATGTTAGCAAATGCGAAGTCGCAAATGTGAACAAAAGTTCGCAAATGCGAGCTTCCCAATATTCTGCCTGTGTTCGCAAATGCGAACAAAAGTTCGCAAATGCGAACAAAAGTTCGCAAATGCGAACTTCCCATATTTTGCCTGTGTTCGCAAATGCGAACAAAAGTTCGCAAATGCCAACTTCCCAGTTTTGTCTTGGCTTCGCAAATGCGAACTAAAGTTCGCAAATGCGAACAAAAGTTCGCAAATGCGAACTTCTCAGCCTTAGATTATTTTTCAAACTCCAGAAATTGGTCGGGGTTCCCAATTGCGAACCCATGTTCGCAAATGCGAACACAAAGACCTGTAAATCCCAATTTCCAGCTTCATTTATCACATTTCACAACCCAAAAACACCCATTGACGATTTTTCACGAACTCCCTCTTCTTCAAAACAATTGTAAGTCACTTTTTACTTAATTCTTTCAATTCCTAACAACATTAAACATGTTTTTCAATAGAAATCAAAGGTTTCATGGTAGAATTTCTTGTTTTTGGTAGAATATAGGGTTTTTCATGAATTGTGAAATTGGACCTCGAATTGAGGTCCGATTTTGAAACAAATCATATACTTGAACTCGTGGGGGGATGGGTAAACAGATTTTGGTCCGAACCCCGAGTTCCGACCATGTGGGCCCGGGGTCGAAATTCACTATTTCGGGCAGAATGTTGTAAAAGTTGAAATTGGCCTTATGAATTAGTTTGTTGAGTAGTATTGATGATATTAAATCAATTTTGTATAGATACGATTGGATTGGAGCCGAATTTGAAAGGAAAAGGCTTTGCCACAGATTGAATTGTTCGTAAAACATTTGAGGTAAGTGTTTGTTCTATCCTAGCTTGAAGGAATAGGTATTTAGTTATGTATAAATTGTTGATTAAGAGTTATTGGTGGTACACCGGTAATGGAGATATATTATTGAATTATTATAAATTATTGGTTCAAAACCGGTAATTATAAATATTGTTGATGCAGAGATTATTGGTTAAATGCTGGTAATATATATATTAATATATATATATATATATATATATATATATATATATATATATATATTGTGATGACCCGGCCCATCGTCACGGGAATTACCACCCCGTTATGTTGAAATTGTATGTTTTATGCGTTTATATTAGTGTTAAAGTCTATCGGGTGATTTAGGAGTGATTTGGATTGAAAATGAGGCATATAGCCTTTTTGAAGGAGACTTGAATAAGGAAAGTCAACCCGAGTTGACTATTTGGTTAGAGGGCTCGGAATCAGGTTCGATGATTCGGTTAGTTCCGGGAGGTGATTTGTGACTTAGGGGAACGATCGGAATTGAATTTGGAGGCCCGGTGTAGAAATAGGCTTGAATTGGCTAAGGTTGAATTTTGGCGAAATCCGAACGGTAGGTGAGATTTTGATCCGGGGTCGGAATGGAATTCCGATAGTTGCGGTAGCTCCGTTAGGTGATTTTGGATGTGCCTGCAAAATTTCAAGTCATTCGGACGTCGTTTGGTCGGGTTTTTGATTGATTGTGTAATTCGGAATGTTTTAAGGAATTTAGGCTTGAATTTGATGTGAATTATGGGTTTTGGTGTTATTAGACGTGTTTTGAGGATTGGAGCAAGTTCGAATAAGGTAATAAGATGTATTGGTGTGTTTGGATGATGTCCCGGGGGCCTCGGGGTGATTTCCGATGGTTGAACGGGAGAAAATGTGGAAAATTGCAGGTTTTTAAGTCTGTTCTGTTGTTTTCGCTCCTGCGGAAATGGGAGCGCAGGAGCGAGTCCGCAGGAGCGGACAAGAAGGCGCAGAAGCGGGATAGACCGCTGAAGCGGAGCCTGGCCCGCAGGGGCGGCTTCGCTGAAGCGAGTGGGCAATCGCAGAAGCGGTCCTGAGGCATGATGGGGAGGTCCGCAGAAGCGGGTGGTTGATCGCGGAGGTGAGTCCGCAGGAGCGGACTCTTGATCGCAGAGGCGGAGAGGACCGCAGGAGCGAATGAAAATCCGCAGAAGCGGACTCGTAGGAGCGGTCCTTGGATCGCTGGTGCGGAAATGGCCAAAAGGGGCCTGGGTTCGCAGAAGCGACCAATAGGTCGCAGAAGCGGTTCCGCAGGGGCGGAAAATGGTCCGTAGAAGCGAAAATCGCAGTGAATTAATTGTATCAGAAGTTAGAAAATTTCAGAAACATTTCACACATTTGGGTCTCGGCTTTAGAGGCGATTTGGGCGATTTTGAAGAGAAACTCAAGGGAAATCATCAAGTAATCAACTATGGACTTAAACTATAATTAGTATTGGTAATATTCTGCAATTATATCATGAAAATGGAGGAATTTGGGGTAATTTATGGAGGATTTAGCCCTAGGCTTGAACTTTAGAAAATCAAGGTTTTGAATAGGCAAATGGAGTCCGAATTTGGTAAAATTGATATGCTTAGACTCGTATTGAGATGAGGATTCCGAATATGTGACTTTCGTGATTTTTCGACAAGCGTACCGAAAGTCGGGTTTTGACAACTTTGGGAATTTTGATGTAAATTGAGTTGTATTGATTGGGTGTCGTCCCATTGGCCTAATTTGTTGTATTTCTACTGTATTTTATCAGATTCTATGCGTGCGAAGCTTGATTCTCGTGGCAAGGGCATCGCGGACTAGCCGTCGAGCTGTATTATGGTGAGTAATAGATGTGGGTGATGACCAGCGGGTTCGAAATCCCGGTATACCACTTTGTGACGCTGTATAGCGGCGAGACACGTACTCTCTTGTGAGTGCGGGGTCGATTGTGATTGGGGACTATGGCTTAGTCCGACTTGTTGATATTGTGTTATGATATTAGGCTATTCATGAGCCGTCGAACCTCCTTCTCGGATGGTTGCATATTATACTGTGATATTGGCTACTCTTGAGCCGAGGAACCCCCTTCTTGGGCGGTTGAGTATACTTGTGGGCCATGAGCCAGTTATTGGATCCCGCGAGGATCGTTATCATTGTCTTATCATATTGACATGCTAGTTTACTACTAGTCCGCAACTATTTCTATTATCATGTTATTTCCAAATCTCTGGAACTTGATATTTCTGTTTTCAACTGAAAAATGATAAAAGATGTTTTCAAAACTACTTTTGAGCCTGCGAGGCTGTGATTGCATATTAGCCGACTAGTAGTGGATCGGGCTGCGCGCCGCAACAGTACATATGTCGGATCGGACTGCACGCCGCAGTGATATTGTGCCTTGGGCTGTAGGAGCCCCTCCGGAGTCTGAACCCCCACAGTGAGCACGGGTACCCAAACTGGATCGGGCTACGCGCCGTAGCGGTCATATCATGCATTTCATTACATTTTAGCCACATCTGCTAGCTGTTATACTGTTTTGCTGGTACTTATTGGTACAGGTACAGTCGATATTGATTCTGTGACAGGGTATTTGATTACGACTTTACATAGTGCTTTATTGCGGATTTCTTATCTGCGCTGTCTTACCCTTGTTTATTACCACTGAGTCTGGCAGTACTCATTTTACTCCCTGCACCTTGTGTGCAGATCCAGGCACCTCTCAGCAGTGATCCAGTAGCTGTGCGAGGCGACGTTTGTGGATATTCGAGGTAGCTGCAGAGTCCGCAGGACCCGATATTCCTTCTTACTGTCTTGATTTTGTATTGACTTTTCCTTCCGCACTTGGTATCTTGTAAACCTTTATACACTCATGTTCAGTAGAGGCTCATGACTCTTGACCCTTGGTCTGTGGGAGTTGATGTATTATGGGACTTGATTCCCTGTTTTCGTTATATGTATCGCTATTGCTTCGTGAGTTGATACGCCTAAATGGGCAAAAGAGAGCTTCTAGCTCCGTTATTGTTATTGATTGGTCAGGCTGGCTTAGCAATGTGCTGGGCGCCATCACGACCGGATTTGGGGTCGTGACAAGTTGGTATCAGAGCCTAGGTTTACTAGGCCTCGTGAGTCTTGAGCCGGTTAGTAGAGTCTTGTGGATCGGTACGGGGACGCTTGTACTTATCCTCGGGAGGCTGCGAACCTTTAGGAAAACTTCACTTTTCTTGAACTCTGTCGTGCGATCTTGTTGTTCTGAGAACTGAACTTCTATATTCTATTCTCTCGCAGATGGCGAGAACGCGAGCATCGGGACGAGGTGGACGACCTCCATTGCCACCTGTTAGAGGCCGTGGGCGCGGTCGTGCTAGAGGTAGAGGTAGGGCGGCCGAGGCAGTGCCAGCTGACCCGCCTGTTGTACCAGTTCAGGAGCAGCCCCCAGTGGTTGATGCTCCAGCAGCCCCAGTTCAGGGCCGGACTATATCTATTGCTATTCCTGGTCTTCAGGAGACTCTTGCTCGGATATTATCGGTGTGTTCCGGTTTGGCTCGGGTAGTTTCAGCTACCGCTACTATAGCGACATCTCGGTCAGGGGGCGGTCACGGACCCCTGCAGCTCGCATACCTCATCCGGTTGTTCGGGGACTTCGGACGCCAGAGGTCGTCCCCGCTCGGTGGTTGCACCGGTTATTCCTCCACTTCTGTGGAATACGCCCCCAGAGCATATGGTTGAGGTTATGCCCGATGACGAGCAACATCGTCTTGAGAGATTTGGTAGACTTCGACCACCCCATTTCGGTGGCGTTGAGGGCGAGGATGCCCGGGGTTTCTTGGACAAGTGTCGGAGGATGTTGCGGATGGCTGGTATTCTTGAGTCCGGCGGAGTTTCATTTACTACATTTCAGGTTCACCGGTCCCGCATTTGATTGGTGGGAAGAGTTTGAGAGGCGTAGGCTGCAGGGGCAGCACCTCTCACATGGCAGCGATTCTCTACTCTCTTTCTAGAGAAATATATACCTCGGTCTCGTCGCGAGGAGCTACGTCGCCAGTTCGAGTGGTTGGTTCAGGGCGACATGTCTGTGACCCAGTATGAGCTCGGATTCACACGGTTGGCTAGGCATGCCACATGGATGATCCCTAATGATAGGGAGAGGATCGGGAGGTTCATTGATGGCCTCAACTACTCTATCCGCATTCTTATGACCGGAGAGAGAGTTTTGTCATCATCATTTGAGCAGAGGTTGTTGATATGGCATGCTCCATTGAGGTGGATCGTCGCCGAGAGAGAGAGGAGCGGGAGGCCAAGAGGCCTCGTGGTTCGGCGGTTTCGGTGGTGCTCCATCTAGAGGGCATTCCCGGCAGAGCGAGAGGTCGCTCATCGAGACCTCCTCATTCAGGGCCGCCCGGAGCGGAGCGGAGGTTCTTATGGTCGTGGTCGACAGGGGTTTCGGCAGGGTCGGCCATCGCTTAGTGCCCTTCCGGCCCGGGGTGCAGCACCTACTTCATCAGCCCGGGGTTCTTCCGCGGCGAGGGGTTCCCTTCGGTCCCCTTCTCCGGCACCGGGTGCATGTTATGAGTGTGGTGAGTTTGGCCACATGAGGAGACGATGCCCTCGACTCCATAGGGACAGGACTCAGGAGAGGGATCATCCCTCATCTTCGGCACCATCTCGGTCTGTAGAGGTGGAGGTCGGTCCTCTCGTGGTCGCCCCGGGGCGAGGAGAGATCCGGTGGAGGCCGAGGCACGGTTCTATGCACTTCCCGACATGCGTGATGCAGTTGCCTCCGACGCGGTGATTACAGGTATCATTTCTGTCCGTCACAGAGATGCCTCTGTTCTATTTGATCCGGGGTCCACATATTCTTACGTGTCCTCTTACTTTGCACATCACTTGGGTGCGACTCGTAGTGGCCTTGATTTACCTGTTCATGTATCCACCCCCGTGGGTGATACAATTGTTGTGGATCATGTCTATAGATCCTGTGTTATATCTATTGGGGGTCTGGAGACCCAGGCGGATTTGTTATTGTTGGGAATGGTGGACTTTGATGTTATATTGGGTATGGACTGGTTGTCTCCGTACCATGCTATATTGGACTGTCATGCTAAGACGGTTACGTTGGCCATTCCTGGTATTTCTCAGATTGAGTGGCGGGGTTCGACCGATTTCGTCCCTAGCCGTGTTATTTCGTTCCTAAAAGCTCGGAAGATGGTTGAAAAAGGGTGTTTATCGTACTTAGCTTTTGTGAGAGATGTGGGAGCTGAGTCTCCTAGCATTGATTCTGTACCTGTTGTGAGGGACTTCTCAGATGTATTCCCCTCAGACCTGCCGGGCATGCCGCCGGACAGGGATATTGATTTTGGCATTGACTTGGTGCCGGGCACTCAGCCCATATCCGTTCCTCCTTATTGGATGGCACCAGCTGAGTTGAAAGAACTGAAAGAGCAGCTTCAAGAGCTCCTGGATAAGGGTTTCATCCGCCCTAGTGTGTCTCCGTGGGGTGCGCCGGTATTATTTGTTAAAAAGAAAGATGGTTCCATGCGAATGTGTATTGATTATCGACAATTGAACAAAGTGACAGTGAAGAATAAGTACCATCTACCGCGCATAGATGATTTGTTTGATCAGTTACAGGGTGCGAGGGTGTTTTCTAAAATCGATCTTCGTTCGGGCTATCATCAACTGAAGATCAGGGACTCGGATATTATGAAGACTGCATTCAGGACCCGATATGGTCATTATGAGTTTCTTGTGATGTCTTTTGGGTTGACCAACGCCCCAGCAGCATTTATGCATCTGATGAACAGTGTGTTGAGGCCTTATTTGGATTCATTTGTGATTGTGTTCATTGATGACATTCTAGTCTACTCCCGTAGTCAGGAGGAGCATGCTCAGCATTTGAGTATTGTGTTGCAGAGATTGAGAGAGGAGAAGCTATATGCTAAATTCTCCAAGTGCGAGTTTTGGCTCGAGTCCGTAGCATTTATGGGACATGTGGTGTCTCGTGATGGTATTCAGATTGATCAGAAAAAGATAGAGGCGGTGCAGAGTTGGCCTAGACCGACCTCAGCTACAGAGATCATGAGTTTTCTTGGTTTGGCGGGATATTATCGCCGGTTTGTTCAGGGATTTTCATCCATTGCTTCTTCATTGACTAAATTGACCCAGAAGGGTGCACCATTCGTGTGGTCGGATGAGTGCGAGGAGAGCTTTCAGAAGCTCAAGACAGCTTTGACCACAGCTCCAGTGTTAGTATTGCCATCAACTTCAGGTTCATATACTGTTTATTGTGATGCCTCGAGAGTGGGGATAGGTTGTGTGTTGATGCAGGAAGGTAAGGTAATTGCTTATGCTTCTCGGCAGTTGAAGCCACATGAGAAGAACTATCCTGTTCATGATTTGGAGCTAGCCGCCATTGTTCATGCATTGAAGATTTGGAGACACTATTTGTACGGTGTGTCTTGTGTGGTGTATACCGACCACCGTAGTCTCCAGCACTTGTTCAAACAGAAAGACCTTAATTTGAGACAGCGGAGATGGCTTGAGTTGCTGAAGGATTATGACATTACTATATTATATCATCCGGGAAGGCCAATGTGGTGGCCGATGCTTTGAGCCGGAAGGCGGTCAGTATGGGGAGCTTGGCATATATTCCAGCTGAGGAGAGGCCATTTGCTTATGATGTTCAGGTGCTAGCCAATCGACTAGTGAGGTTAGATATTTCGGAGCCCAGCCGGGTATTGGCTTGTGTTGTATCTCGGTCATCTCTATATGATCGTATTCGTGAGCGCCAGTATGATGATCCACATTTGGCTGTCCTTAGGGACGAGTTCAGCATGATGATGCTAGAGATGTCACCATTGATAGTGACGGCGTATTGAGGATGCGGGGCCGGATATGCGTGCCCAATGTTGATGGCCTTCGTGAGTTGATTCTGGAGGAGGCCTATAGCTCGCGGTATTCTATCCATCCAGGAGCCGCGAAGATGTATCAAGATTTGAAACAAGACTATTGGTGGAGAAAGATGAAAATGGACATTGTCGGACATGTAGCACGGTGCCTCAACTGTCAACGGGTTAAGTACGAGCATCAGAGGCCCGGTGGTGTATTTCAGCGCATTGCTATTCCCGAGTTGAAATGGGAGAGGATCACTATGGACTTTGTTATCTGGACTCCCTCGGACGGCGTGGAAGTTTGATTCCGTATGGGTGATTGTGGATAGATCGACCAAGTCGGCTCACTTCATTCCGGTTAGTACTACCTACTCATCGGAGCGGTTGGCGGCGATCTTTATTCGAGAGATTGTTCGATTGCATGGGGTCCCAGTGTCTATCATATCCGACAGGGGTACTCGGTTCACTTCTCGGTTTTGGAGAGCATTTCAGACGAGAGATGGGTACGCGGGTTGAGTTGAGTATCGCATTTCACCCCCAGACAGACGGACAGTCGGAGCGCACTATTCAGATCTTGGAGGATATGTCGCGAGCTTGTGTGATTGATTTTGGTGGTTCGTGGGATGAGTTCCTACCACTTGCCGAGTTTGCCTACAACAACAGTTATCAGTCGAGTATTCAGATGGCCCCGTATGAGGCATTGTATGGCAGGCGGTGTAGATCCCCCGTGGGATGGTTTGAGCCTGGTGAGGTTAGATTGATAGGGACTGAGTTAGTCCAGGACGCTCTGGATAGAGCGAAGTTGATCCAGGAGAGGCTTCGTACAGCACAGTCTCGTCAGAAGAGTTATGCGGACCGTAGAGTTCGAGAGTTGTCTTTCATGGTTGGTGACCGAGTATTGTTGAAGGTTTCACCTATGAAGGGTGTCATGAGGTTTGGGAAGAAAGGAAAGTTGAGTCCTAGGTACATTGGACCTTTTGAGATACTTAGGAGGGTTGGAGAGGTGGCATATGAGTTAGCCTTGCCGCCCAGCTTATCTAGCGTTCATCCAGTATTCCATGTGTCTATGCTCCGGAAGTACATTGGAGATCCGTCTCATGTATTAGATTTCAGTACCATTCAGCTTGATGGTGATCTATCCTATGATGTGGAGCCTATTGCCATTTTGGGACGTCAGGTGAGAAAATTGAGGTCTAAGGAGATTGCATCAGTTAAGGTTCGGTGGAGAGGTCGACCCGTGGAGGAGGCCACTTGGGAGATCGAGCGGGAGATGCGGAGCAGATATCCTCACTTGTTTGAGACTTCAGGTATGTTTCTTGACCCGCTCGAGGCCGAGCGTTTGCTTAAGAGGGGAGAATGTGACGACCCGGCCCGTCGTCACGGGAATTACCACCCCGTTATGTTGAAATTGTATGTTTTATGCGTTTATATCGGTGTTAAAGTCTATCGGGTGATTTAGGAGTGATTTGGATTGAAAATGAGGCATATAGCCTTTTTGAAGGAGACTTGAATAAGGAAAGTCAACCCGGAGTTGACTATTTGGTTAGAGGGCTCGGAATCAGATTCGATGATTCGGTTAGTTCCGGGAGGTGATTTGTGACTTAGGGGAACGATCGGAATTGAATTTGGAGGCCCGATGTAGAAATAGGGTTGAATTGGCTAAGGTTGAATTTTGGCGAAATCCGAACGGTAGGTGAGATTTTGATCCGGGGGTCGGAATGGAATTCCGACAGTTGCAGTAGCTCCGTTAGGTGATTTTGGATGTGCCTGCAAAATTTCAAGTCATTCGGACGTCGTTTGGTCGGGTTTTTGATTGATTGTGTAATTCGGAATGTTTTAAAGAATTTAGGCTTGAATTTGATGTGAATTATGGGTTTTGGTGTTATTAGACGTGTTTTGAGGATTGGAGCAAGTTCGAATAAGGTATTAAGATGTATTGGTGTGTTTGGATGAGGTCCCGGGGGCCTCGGGGTGATTTCGGATGGTTGAACGGGAGAAAATGTGGAAAATTGCAGGTTTTTGAGTCTGTTCTGTTGTTTTCGCTCCTGCGGAAATGGGAGCGCAGGAGCGAGTCCGCAGGAGCGGACAAGAAGGCGCAGAAGCGGGATAGACCGCTGAAGCGGAGCACGGCCCGCAGGGGCGGCTTCGCTGAAGCGAGTGGACGATCACAGAAGCGGTCCCGAGGCGTGATGGGGAGGTCCGCAGAAGCGGGTGGTTGATCGCGGAGGCGAGTCCGCAGGAGCGGACTCTTGATTGCAGAGGCGGAGAGGACCGCAGGAGCGGATGAAAATCCGCAGAAACGGACTCGTAGGAGCGTTCCTTGGATCGCTGGTGCGGAAATGGCCAAAAGGGCCTGGATTCGCAGAAGCGACCAAAAGGTCGCAGAAGCGGTTCCGCAGGGGCGGAAAATGGTCCGCAGAAGCGAAAATCGCAGTGAATTAATTGTATCAGAAGTTAGAAAATTTCAGAAACATTTCACACATTTGGGTCTCGGCTTTAGAGGCGATTTGGGCGATTTTGAAGAGAAACTCAAGGGAAATCATCGGGTAATCAACTATGGACTTAAACTATGATTAGTATTGGTAATATTATGCAATTATATCATGAAAATGGAGGAATTTGGGGTAATTTATGGAGGATTTAGCCCTAGACTTGAACTTTAGAAAATCAAGGTTTTGAATGGGCAAATGGAGTCCGAATTTGGTAAAATTGATATGCTTAGACTCGTATTGAGATGAGGGTTCCGAATATGTGACTTTCGTGATTTTTCGACAAGCGTACCGAAAGTCGGGTTTTGACAACTTTGGGAATTTTGATGTAAATTGAGTTCTATTGATTGGGTGTCATCCCATTGGCCTAATTTGTTGTATTTCTACTATATTTGATCAGATTCTACGCGTGCGGAGCTTGATTCTCGTGGCAAGGGCATTGCGGAGTAGTCGTCGCGCCGTATTGAGGTGAGTAATAGATGTGGGTGATGACCAGCGGGTTCGAAACCCCGGTATACCACTTTGTGACGCTGTATATCGGCGAGACACGTACTCTCTTGTGAGTGCGGGGTCGATTGTGATTGGGGACTATGGCTTAGTCCGACTTGCTGATACTGTGTTATGATATTAGGCTATTCATGAGCCGTCGAACCTCCTTCTCGGATGGTTGCGTATTATACTGTGATATTGGCTACTCTTGAGCCGTTGAACCCCCTTCTTGGGTGGTTGAGTATACTTGTGGGCCGTGAGCCAGTTATTGGATCCCGCGAGGATCGTTATCATTATCTTATCATATTGACATGCTAGTTTACTACTAGTCCGCAACTATTTCTGTTATCATGTTATTTCCAAATCTCCGGAACTTGATATTTCTGTTTTCAACTGAAAAATGATAAAAGATGTTTTCAAAACTACTTTTGAGCCTGCGAGGCTGTGATTGCATATTAGCTGACTAGTAGTGGATCGGGCTGCGCGCCGCAGCGGTACATATGTCGGATCGGACTGCACGCCGCAGTGATATTGTGCTTGGGCTGTAGGAGCCCCTCTGGAGTCTGAACCCCCACAGTGAGCACGGGTACCCAAATTGGATTGGGCTACGCGCCGTAGCGGTCATATCATGCATTGCATTGCATTTAGCTACATCTGCTAGTTGTTATATTGTTTTGCTGGTACTTGTTGGTACAGGTACAGTTGATATTGATTCTGTGACAGGGTATTTGATTACAGCTTTACATAGTGCTTTATTGCGGATTTCTTACCTGTGCTGTCTTACCCTTGTTTATTACCACTGAGTCTGGCAGTACTCATTTTACTCCCTGCACCTTGTGTGCAGATCCAGGTACCTCTCAGCAGTGATCCAGTAGCTGTGCGAGGCGACATTTGTGGATATTCGAGGTAGCTGCAGAGTCCGCAGGACCCGATATTCCTTCTTACTGTCTTGATTTTGTATTGACTTTTCCTTCCGCACTTGGTATCTTGTAAACCTTTATACACTCATGTTCAGTAGAGGCTCATGACTCTTGACCCTTGGTCTGTGGGAGTTGATGTATTATGGGACTTTGTTCCCTGTTTTCGTTATATGTATCGCTATTGCTTCGTGAGTTGATACGCCTAAATGGGTCAAAGAGAGCTTCTAGCTCCGTTATTGTTATTGATTGGTCAGGCTGGCTTAGCAACGTGCTGGGCGCCATCACGACCAGATTTGGGGTCGTGACATATATATATATATATATATATATATATATATATGAATTGGGATCGTGTGGCGCGCCGACCACTTATATGATAAGAAATGGGATCGTGTGGCATGCCGACCACAAAGTGATTTAAATCTTGGCATTGGCCATAATTGCCGGTAGCCTATTGATATATTTGGGAGCGGGTGGTACGCCTACCACAAGATATAATCTATTGATATATTTGGGAGTGGGTGGTACGCCTACCACAAGATATAATTACTGTGATAGTTGGGAGCGGGTGGTACGCCTACCACGAGATATGAAATGAAAAAGGAATTGAGACATGAAAGTAAGATTTATTCTGTTGACTAGATTATTCTGGATATCACGAGTTATTGACTGTTATTTCAGAGCAGAGTCTTTCCTTATAAATGTTTTGTATATATATATATATATATATATATATATATATATATATATATATATATATATATATTGCAACTGTACAGGTTAATGTGGGTGACTAGACTTAGTCTCGTCATTTTTTTTCGCTGGGATAGGCCAGGCACTTACCAGCACATGGGGTCGGTTGTGCTGATACTACACTCTGCGCTCTTTTTGCGCAGATACAGGTTACGGACAGCAGCAGCGGCAGTAGCGATTTGTGGATTTTCCGATTACTGAGACTACGAGGTAGCCTTGCAGGCGTCCGCAGGACCCGTTGTCTCTTCTATCTATGTTTTTTTATTCTGTTATCTCATGTATTCGAGATAAACAGCTTGTGTTTTTTTCAGACAATTGAGTGTATTATTCTTAGAAGTTCGTGAGTATTGTGACACCAGTCTTGGGTAGTGTATCATGTTTGGGTTTTCTTTATCATATTTGATAAGATTGACTAAGTCTTCCGCTAAGTTTGATTATTTCGCTGTAATTTATATGTTTTTAATTTTAAAGTCTTAATAAGAATTTGATAATTAATGGAGGTGTAACTAATATTTGGCTTGCCTAGCTTCCATTAGTAGGCGCCATCATGACCCCCGATGGTGGGAAATTCGGGTCGTGACAATGACTCAGAACAGTATCAGCCCCTCGGGTTCAGTATCACAACCCGCGCTCACTTTGGGTGTGCATACTCTAGAAGGGCTCCTACAGCCCAAGCGCTATCATAATAAGCATGAAAGCCTATTGTTGATACCCAACTTTTTCCTAAGTATTTGTTATACCAAAAATACTTTCAAATGACATATACATGCATATATAAGCATACCCAAGTATTTTAGTATTATTCCCAATTTGTTAAAGAATTTTTAAAACTAGTTGTTTATTTTTTAACAGTACAAAATCAATGATTATTCCCAAAATTATCATTTTTGGTGAATAACCTATATTACTCTCATATTTACACCAAAATATAATTAAAATGATATTTTTACATTTTTTACAAATTTTCTCAGTTTTTTTAAAACCTAATGGCATATAAATGCAATTATAGTCTATTTTACGATTAATACTATTTTATAATTGTAAAATTAGTTCTAATATTTTTTAATTAATACATATATATATATATAAGTAATTCGTTCAACCCCTTCAATTTTCATTTAAAATCATTTTTACTATTTTTTTAAAAATAACAGAGAAAATGGCTATTTTAATTTTGACCACATTTCATTTTAATTATAACCTCAATTTCATTTTAATATTAAACCCAATTGACCCCAATCCTAATGCCCAATTTGTCCAACCCAATTCCATTTTAACCCAACCCCTGACCCATTAAACTAAACCAGTCTGGGATCCCTTTAAATCCAGGATGTTGATCCTTTTGATCAACGGCCACAAATAACCCTTTACTCTTTTGTTCCAAACGACCTAACCCTAGCCCTCATTTATCTCAGAAAGCCACTCCCAAATTCTCTCCTTCTGTCAAACGCTCCCTACCACTCAAAACCCTAATCGCCTCCCTCGTATTCTCCGATAAATCTCATCGGAGTCCATGGCTTCCCACGCCATGGACGTCATGTGCTCATGTGACGATCCGGCCCATCATCACGTGAGTTACTACCTCGTTTTCCATGTTATATGCTTTTTCATATTTCAATATATATATTTGGTGAATTTGAGTCAATTAGGATCGAGTTTGGTAGAAAATGGGACAAATAGTCTCTTTGATGAAGGAATAGTTTGGAAAAGTCAACCGAATGTTAACTTGTGAGTTAGAGGACTCATAATCAAATTGTGATGGTCCGGTTAGATTCGGGGGATGATTTGTGGCTTAGGAGAGTGATCGGAATTGAATTCGGAGGTCCGGTGTAGAAATATACTTGAATTGGCGAAGTTCGAATTTTGGCGTAAACCGGTCGATAGGTGAAGTTTTGATCTGGTAGTCGTAATGTAATTATGATAGTTGTTGTAGCTTCGTTAGGTGATTCTGGATATGTCTGCAAACTTTCAGGTCATTTGGACATCGTTTGCTTGGGTTTTCGATAGAATCTAGGTTTCAGAAGTTTTGGTTGAAACTTAGGCTTGAATCCACCTTAATTTGATGATTCGTGTGTTTGAGATTATGTTCTTATGATTGGAACAAGTTCGTGTGATGATTTAGACTATATTTGTATCTTTTGGTTGAGGTCCCAAAGGCCTCGGGATATTTTCGGAAGGTGAAACGGAAGAATTTGGAAGTTTGTAGCTGCTGGTATTTTTTTGCACCAGTGACTTCCGCTTCTGCGGAAGGGAGACTGCAGAAGCGGCTCCGCAGAAGTGGATTTTGTATCGCAAATGCAAGCTTGGGCTGGCCAGTGAAGATTCCGCAGAAGCGGGGGCCTCAACGCAGAGGCGGGCCCGCAGAAGCGGAAGTTAGCAGATTGGGGAGTTTCGCGGAAGCGGAATTTCTTACGCTTATGCGGTCTCGCAGAAGCAAGAATTATACCACAGAAAGTAGTCTGGTGATTTAACGAGGTCGCAAAAGCGACAATAGTTCCGCATGAGCGGACACATGGAAGCGGCACATTGCCGCAGAAGCGAAAACTGATTAGGGTTTAATGTGTCAGTGCTGGTTTGAATTTCAGAATTTTTAACTCATTTGGGGCTTCGAACATAGAGGCAATTTTTGGCTTGAGAAGGAAATCGAGGGGTATCATCAGGTAAACACTCGTGGACTCAAATTATATTAATATATTGATAAACCATGAATTTAACCTCTGAAAATGGAGGAATTAAGGTGTAATAATGGGGGATTTTTGCTCTAAGCGTGGGATATAGAAAAAATCAATGATTTGAGTGGGCAAATGGAGTCCAATTTTGATAAACTTTATATGTATGGACTCGTGGAGAGATAAAGATTCGGAAACTATGACTTTTGTAATTTTTCGAGAAGCGTGCTCGGGGCTCGGGTTTTGCTAGTTTCAAGATTTTTCATGTATTTCGATTATTTTCAATTGGGTGTTGTTCCATTAGCCTATTTTGATATATTTGTACTGATTTTGGCTAGTTTTGACGTGCGTGGAGTCTCGTTTGATCAGCTAAGGCATCGCGGGCTTGAGTTTTCGCCCGATCGAAGTGGGTAATACTTGTAAATGATGTCCTAAGAGTTAGTAAACCCCGGACTTGCAGATCATAGTGCTGTATTGAGGTGACTTGCATGCGGATAACAGGTGTGGGGTAGAGCACCGTTGGGGATTGTGACTTGGTCAATCCCGCTTAATAAAAATACTACCTAATTGTTTGAAATTGAATTGACACCATAATAAAGATATTAGTTATCATGAACTGGACTAATTATCATGTTTTGGGCTTCGTGCCGAATATTTGAATATTCAGAGATTGGTATCACTATTTTGGCAATACTGTGCATATTTTCTTCTCAGACCAAGGTTTTAAAATGTTAGTTTGCTATCCAGTATTTTTATAAGAATTAAAAACTTAAACGAGGCTTTGTTGACATTTTAGCTGTGAGCTGTTGTGATACTGTTGCCCAAGGGGCTTATATGCATTCATGACTATGAACGGATCGGGTTGCACGCCGCAGCATGAGTGATATTGATATTACGCTTGGGCTGTAGGAGGCCCTCCGGAGTCTGAATCCCCATAGTGGGCGCAAACACCTTTGCATGGATCGGGCAGCGTCATATGCACAGCATTGCATACATATATTGGCTTACTTGTACTACGTGGCATGACATTTAGCACTCATACATTACTGGTATACATGTGTTATCTGCCTTATTGACCAGATACCCCGATGGAAATTTGTTAAGGTGTTCTGAGCCCAAGGGGCTGATTTGAGTGCAGACTTGAACTATTTGAGGTTGTACCCACGTATTGATCTATTATAATGAAAGGAAGAGAAGTTAAAAAGAGATTTCTAAATAATCTACACACATATGATAAAAAGGAATACCCCGGAATTGTACTACAGTTTAAGAGATAATTTTGTATTTTATAGCATGAGATAGTGCTTTGTGTGGTTTTCTTTTCCCCAGCATTATTTACTTTTATTACCACTGAGTTGGAAGTACTTAGTCGACTCCCTGCACCATGTGTGCAGATTCAGGTACCTGGAGGCTTAGCTGAGCTTGGTGCTGGTCTAGACCCAGTTGGGATCGTTGAGGTAGCTGCTTGGCGTCTGTAGGACCCGACATTTCCCCTCGCTACTCTATTATTGCTTGTTTTATTCAGCATACTCTTAGACTTGTAGAGTATTTACAGTATTGACTGATAATCTGATAGAGGTTCTTATCTCGTAACCCTAGATCTTTCGGAATTTACGTTGTATTTTTGGGATATTTCTGGATATTTTTAATACTATCAGTTTGATCTTGTTTTCCTTCACTGTTGTTAACTTAAAATAAATGATTTTGAGCTTTATGCTTGGGTAGAGAATGTATTTGGTCGGGCTGGCCTAGAAATGTGCTGGGCGCCATCACGATCGGGTTTTGGGGTTGTGACAAGTTGGTATCAGAGCCTAGGTTTACTAGGCCGCATGAGTCTTGAGCCAGTTAGTAGTGTCTTGCGGATCGGTACGGAGATATTTGTATTTATCCTCGGGAAGCTGTAGACCTTTTAGGAAACACTTCATATTCTTGGAATTCCTATCGTGCGTACTTGATTCAGCTTGAGGTATAATTCTTGAAATTCCTTCCATACGTCTGTATGCGCACTCGAGCGCTTAGTATTATATTTGCTTTGATGGCTTGTGACTCCCCGATCGAGGGGCGAGATATAATCTCCGTGAGTTCATGCTAGGCCAGTCGGGAGGACTTGAGGCCTGATCTTTATCTTGGCTTGAGCACCGATGTGCTGATTTTGAGAGCTAGTATTATGAAATGTATATGATCAGTAGTGTCCCTAATTGTGGAAATGGCGACTGATCGAGGGGCAAGATATAATCTCTGTGAGTTCATGTTGGGCTAGTCGGGAGGACTTGAGGCCAGATCTTTGTCTATGACATGAGCACCAAGGTGCTGATTTTGTGAGCTGGTATTATGAAACTTGTAAGACCGGTATTGTCCCTAACTGTGGAAATGGCAGCTTAATAATGTACGAGCAGTCAAGTGTTAGATCCTTATTGTAATCTGTTGTGTAGCCCCGAGCTATCGGCGTGGTGAATATTTATCATATCTCTTAGTTGGAAGGTAAAGTGCCTTACGTATAGTAAAACGAGTTTAGACTCAGGAAAACTAGAGTGATTATGCTATGTATATCCTGGTGGAAGGTGTTGTACCGAAATACTAGATTGATGCAAAATAGGTGAGTTGATTCTTAGGTGTAATTGAAAGGTATTTGATATGTATTATGATTCGAGCAGGTGTAGCGCATGTTCAGGTATAAATTGTGATAATATGATTCGTATAGTATTGAGATTTAATGTTGTTAAAATACATTGTGATGTCTTGTTGAGTGGTGGATGTATTGTTAGGATGGTTTGGTGATTCTCTGGCAGGTGGATAGGCCAATTTACAAAGGGAACTCCGCCAAAATTTTTGAAAAATTTGGGACTTAGAAAAGATTTTTTTTTATCACCTAAAGAGTGGGTGTGACTGTTGTGTGTGAATGAAATGCAAGAATTGCAGAAGAGTTAAGGTCTCTGATGATTCGAGTCTCTGTCAAGCTTGTAAATGACTTGAGTTTAATCTCACGATAACATTGTGGCATCATTTGAGTAAGAATGACATAGGTGGCTAAAAGTGTTTTGATGTATGGCTTCGAGCCAAGTTGGGGAGGTTGTTATTGATTAACTAATTGCACTGTTGTGTGCTATGTTGATTCTGTCTCTAAGTATGTTGGGAAAATTCTGATAAAGGTTATGGTGCTTCATAAATGTGAAAAATCCTACGATGGTGTGAACTGCTGTTGGTAAAGAATGTTCGGTGTATAGAAAAGAAAGATAGATAAATGCAGCTGTATGTATCTTAGGTTTATATGTATATATGTATATATTAGGATGTTCTGCGGTGTCAGAGTTCTAACAAGGCACGAGTGGTTCTGTCCAATAAGACAGTTGAATTATAATTGAATAAGCATGAATGACTCCCGAGAATGGCTTTGCGGTGTTCAAGACTTTGCTTGTAACGGTAAGGTATCTTAAGATTGTGTATATGGCTAAAGATGGTGGTTTCGTTAGAAGGAATCAAGACTTGTGTTATGTTATGTAAATGATGGGATTCTATGTATTTGTGTTGGGGAGTAATGATAACGAATTCAAAAATCGCAGGAAGTTCTTCAAAATAAAGCATTGTAGAATGTGGTACTTCTGGGAAACATTGAGAGAGTATTCAACGGCATGTGAGCCTTAGACCGTGTAGTCTTGTGTATGAGTTTTGTGTATGAGTCTTGTGTATGAGTCTCATGTGGTAACATGAGTTGAGATATTGTAGTACTATAGTAAAGGCTAATACTAAGTTAAAGAGGATCAGAAAGGAAATTGGGTAAATGGAGCAACTTGTTAATAAACCGGAATAGTATGATAAAGATATGATTAACTCCTGGTATGTGTTCGAAGTGATGAGTCTTGCAGATATGGTGCAACAAAGCTCTTGAGTGCTGGCAGTTGCATAGCTCGACGTGGGTAAAAGGACTCAGTCCTGGTAGTTAAACTTATGCAATGAACTGGAAGAAAGAGTTTGCGACGTGTTATGTATTCGTACGGGGAAGTGTGGAATCAGGCATAGCGATTCATGTGCTATATACGTGCTAGAGACTAGAAGTTCTCATAATCCACCTACACAGCGGTGGTATATCATGTGTATTGGCACCGTTTAACGATTATTGAAAAGTGGAAGCCCTAGCGACTCTCTCTTTACTTGATATGATGAATTTGAATAATGATATACGATTGCAGACTGGTTGTCATAAGTCAGGTTGTCTAGACTAATGTGATATGGACTATGTTAGAAAATGCCACAAACTGCGTAGCAGAGTGTATCGGATTATGCTCCAGCAAGGTAGATGTACCCTAGGGCCAGCGGGCGGCTGGTAGGTAATGCTTTGTCAGTTGGTCCTTCATGGCGGATATCGGTGCAGAGGTTTCTACTGATCCAGTTCTGGTATTGGGGAAACTTTATATGATGCGTTTCTTGTGGCCGAGCTTGAGGCTATATATATGTTTATTGTAATGAGCGATTTAACTCGGTGTGCATTTCGTTTTGCGAGAGTTTTGCGTGGATCGGGTGGCACGCCGCTACGGGTTATTTGGATCAGGTGGCACGCCACCACAAGTATGGTATCTGGATCAGGTGGAACGCCTCCACGGGTATGTCATTTTGAGCAGGTTGCACGCCGCAACCGTGTAATATGGAGCATAGTTTTTTTTTCTATAGGTTACCTTGCGTACTATACTTCCTAGTCTCTGAGGAAAGTCAGTGTTAGGTGTCGCTCGGCGACTAGCGCATCGGTTGTGTCCCTACAAGACTTGATGGCGTATATTAATTATTTCACCATGGGTGAGATTGATCGCTTGAGTTCAGGCCTAAATCTGTGCGTGGATGACTGTTTTGAGCATGTTGACTTGAGGTGCTTCAAGAGTAATAGTTTTTGGATGGAATCATGAGCCGTGGCAAGGCCACGTGAAGTTATGACCTTTCGGAGTAGATTCAGGCACTCTATTTCTATGATGTGAGATGGGGTCTCAGCCTTGTATTGTAATGGTATTGATGAGCTTGAGGTACAGCTCTTTCATTGAGTAATTTGTTATGATTTGAGTGTTTTTAGATCGTTTCTTACTGGTGCGTATATTATGCAAGATGTGGTTTATACTGTTATTGAGGTATCATATCATCAGAGTGGTATTGGATTCGAGGTGATCGTTGGGCTCATTAATGAATACAGACAGAGTTGATCCCAGCTTGTCGGGAGTTCATTCGGTGTTCCATGTATCTATGCTCTAGAAGTACGTTGGAGATCCATCACATGTGTTAGACTTCAGCGCGGTACAGCTGGATAAGGACCTGACCTATGATGTGGAGCCGGTAGCCATTTTGGGTCGATAGGTTTGTAAGTTGAGATCCAAGGACATAGCTTCGGTGAAAGTGCAGTGGAGAGGTCGTCCCATGGAGGAAGAAACTTGGGAAGACCAAACAGGAGATGCGGAGAAGATATCCACACCTATTTGAGACTCTAGGTATGTTTCTTAACCCGCTTGTGGACTAGTGTTTGTTTAAGTTGGGGAGAATGTAATGACCCGACTCTTCGTTACGGGAGTTACCACCCCGTTTTCTCCATTTTATACCTTAATATGTTAATTTATATGTGTTTGGAGAGTTAGAAGTAAATCGGATGGAATTTAGATAGAAATGAGTCAAAAACCTCTTTATGAGAAGAATAGTTTGGAAAAGTCAACCGAATGTTGACCGGTGAGTTAGAGAGCTCGGAATGGATTTCTGATGATTCCACTAGTTTTGGGGAGATAATTTATGACTTAGGAGAGTAATCGGAATTGAATTTGGAGGTCCGGTGTAGATTTAGTCTTGAATTGGCTAAGGTTGAATTTTGGCGAATTCAGGATGGTAGGCAAGATTTTGATCCGGGGTTCGGAATGAAATTCAACCTTAGCCAATTCAAGCCTAAATCTACACCGAACCTTCGAATTCAATACCGATTGCTCTTCTACGTCATAAATCATCCCCCCAAAACTAGTAGGATCATCAGAAATCCATTACGAGCTCTCTAACTCACCGGTCAATATTCGGTTAACTTTTCCAAACTATTCTTCTCATAAAGAGGTTTATTGCCTCATTTCTATCTAAATTCCATCCGATTTACTTCTAACTCTCCAAACACATACAAATTAATATATTAAGATATAAAATGGACAAAACGGGGTGGTAACTCCCATAACGACGAGTCGGGTCGTTACACTAATCTAACATCAATCGATTTTCTTTGAAAAATTTGTAAATAAAGTAAAAATAAATAAAATAAAGAGCCAATTGTGACGACCCAAAGGGTCATCACTTGTTTTATTAATAATTTCGAGCTTCTGAGGTCTTGAAAACCTTATTTATAGTTGCCTCGATTTGCGTGCGCAGTCCGGGCGCGAAGCTAGAAAATTTTTATGTTGAAACATATGAAATATGTGGAAAATTTGAAGAATTTTGATATTAATATTGATATGGTTGACTTTGGTCAACATTTTTGATAAACGGACCCGACCCGTGATTTGACAATCCTAGAAAATCTGTAGAAAAATATGGAACTTGGGCGTATGCCCGGAATTGAAATCCGAGGTCTAGAACCCCGGTAAAAGAATTTTTCTGTTAAATTGTTTTCTGAAAATGTTTAAGGAAATGAAACTAAAATTTGATTAAAAAGTAATGGTATCAGGCTCGTATTTTGGTTCCGACGCCCGGTTTAGGTCATATATGTTGGTTAAGCGCTTCCTGTAAAGTTTGGTTGAAAGCGGATGTCGTTTGACATGTTTCGGCTTTAAATTGGAAATTTTGGGAGTTATAAAATTTTGAATGAAATCTTGAGTTTTAAGGCTCAAATCATTGCTTTTGATGTTATTTTGGCGATTTGATCGCGCGAGCAAGTTTGTATGATGTTTTTAAGTTAGTGTATATATTTGGTTTGGAGTCCCGAGGGCTCGGGTGAATTTTGGATAGGCCACGAGATCAATTTTTCATGTTAGAAAGTTGCTATCAGCACCTGACCTGCAGAGTTCGCAAATGCGAACTTCCCAGATTTTGCCTGGATTCGCAAATGCGAACAAAAGTTCGGAAATGCGAAATTCCCATCCTTGGCTTATTTCTCAAATCCCAGAATTTGGTCGGGGTTCGTAATTGCGAACCCTTGCTCGCAAATGCAAACACAGAGACCTGTAAATCACGATTTCCAACTTCATTTTTCATATTTCACAAACCCAAAACATCCATTGGCGATTTTTCACGAACTCCCTCTTCTCCAAATCATTGGTAAGTCAACTTTTACTCAATTTCTTCAAACTTTAACATCATCTATCATGTTTTCATCTTCAATTTAAGGTTTTTCATGCGTAAAAATGGGGAATTTGGGTAGAACTTAGGTTTTTATAAAAATTGAGATTTTGACCTCAATTTGAGGTCCGATTTGAGAACAAATTATATATTTGAACTCATGGATGATTAGGTTAATTTATTTTGGTTCGAGACTCGAGTTTCGATCATATGGGCCTGGGGTCAATTTTTACTATTCTGGGCAGAATGTTGTAAAACTTATATTTAGCCATGTGAACTAGTTTGTTAAGTAGAATTGATGATATTAAGTCAATTGTATATAGATACGATTCGATTGGAGCCAAATTGGAAAGGAAAAGGCATTGCTACGGATTGAGTTATTCGTAAACATTTGAGGTAAGTGTTTGTTCTATCCTAGCTTGAGGAATTATGAACTAAGTTATGTATGAATTGTTGATTAAGAGTTATTGGTATTATACCGGTAACAGAGATAAATTGTAGGTTCATTATCATTTATTGGCTTTATGCCGGTAAAATTACATATAAATTGTTGATTAAGAGTTATTGGTGTTACACCGATAACGGAGATATATCGTTGATTTACTATCAATTATTGGTTTTACACTGGTAATATAAACATTGTTGAAGTGAAGATTATTGGTTTATTACCGGTAATGCTTTTATACATTCATTGTTGGTTAGAGATTGTTGGCTTAATGTTGGTAATATACATTATTAAATAATTGGGATCGTGTGGTGCGCCGACCACTTATATATTAAAGAATTGGGATCGTGTGGCACGCTGACCACTTTCATATTGAGGATTTGGGATCGTATGGCGCGCCGACCACTTATATGATAAGAAATGGGATCGTGTGGCACGCCTACCACAAAGTGATTTGAATATTTGCATTGGCCATAGTTGCCGCTAGCCTATTGTTACATTTGGGAGCGGGTGGCACGCCTATCACAAGATATGAAATAAAAAATGAATTGAGACAAGAAAGTAAGATTTGTTCCATTGATCATATTACTCTAGATATTGTGAGTTATTGACTGTTATTTCATAGCAGATTCTTTCCTTATAAACGTTCGATAAAGTTTTCTGCTATTGTATATGTATATATATCTTAACTGTATAGGTTTATGTGGGTGACTGGCCTTAGTCTCGTCACTACTTCATCGGGATAGGCCAGACACTTACCAGCACATGGGGTCGGTTGTGCTGATACTACACTCTGCGCTCTTTTTGTGCAGATACAGGTTACGGACAGCAACAGCAGCAGTAGCACAATTGTGGATATTCCGACTATTGAGACTACGAGATAGCCTTGCAGGCGTCCGCATGACCCGTTGTCTCTTCTATCTATGTATTTCATTATGTTATCTCATGTGTTCGAGATAAACAACTTATATTTCTTTCAAACAATTATGTGTATTATTCTTAGAAGTTTGTGAGTATTGTGATACCAGTCTTAGGTAGTGTATCATGTTTGGGTTTTCTGTATCATATTTGATTAAATTGACTAAGTCTTCCTCTAAGTTTAATTATTCCGCTGTACTTATATGATTTTATTTAAAGTCTTAAGAAGAGAATTGTAACTAATGAAAAATGTAAGTAACAGTTGGCTTGCCTAGCTTCCACTAGTAGGCGCCATCATGACTCCCGATGGTGGGAAATCCGGGTCGTGACACCAATCTCATAGAATCACTTTATTATCATGTAAAAGAAAAATACTCATATAAACTTGCCCCTATTTTTTATCCTTTAAAATTAGATTTTATATTTTAAAAGAATATCGTTTAATTATTTTCTTATTAGTTAATATTTTAAAAATTGCTCAATTTATTTGAATTATATAGTAGCTCCTAATATTTAGGTGAAAGATACTAACTTAATTTAGTTTAGCTTTATATGAACTAAATAAAAATTAAGATTTTAAAGAATAGTAAAAAAATTTAATTTGCAAAATGTCATAGATGTTTGTAGAATGTAGTGCTAAACACGTGCCTATATTTTGGTGCGTTCCTGATTCGAAAAGAAGTATAATTAAGAACAACAATTATTTGAAAGAATTATGGACACACTTTTCTAATTCAAGTAGGATCAATATTGTAGAATCAAGTATATGTATAGTTTAGTTAAAAAAGAATTCTATTATTAGGTAATTTACCATTAGATTCTTAAGTTATACAAATATTTAAGGGCATAAAAGTCGACCAATATTTTATGGATATTTTAGTCATTCAATATTTAGCATAAATTATTCGTGCTTTTATAATAATATAAAAAATTAATATAGATAGATAGATAGATAGATAGATATAGATATAGATATAGATAAAGATAACATTCTTTAAATTGGATAAAAAAAATAAGAAGAAAGATCCCAATTTAAATGGAATCCTTTCTCTGCAGATCTTCTATTTCACGTAGAGACAATTTTTTCAACGCGCAAGAATTTCAAAACTAAAGATTAATTTCAAAGGCCATTAATTGCATGGTACAGCTGCATAAAATAGGGAGACCAAAGGTAACCCTTCAATCAAGTAGCAAAAATCAAAATAAAAAATAGAAGTAAGAATATGACAAAATCAAAGTCAAGGTCAAGTTTGAAGGCCATATTTATAGTCTGTTAGCTATAACTTATTAAGGAGTCGTTTGGTTGGAATATGAGTTATACCGGTATAAGTTATATCGGTATAAGTTATAATAGGATAAGTTTTGTTAGAATTAATTGTGTTGGGATTATTGTTTATTCATTGTTTGGTATGTTGTATTAAGAATGACAATTGAATAATTTATAGAGGAAGGTATAAGTTATACCGGTGCTAATTACCCCATCTTCTGTGAGGTATAAATTATCCCAGTGTTAAAAATAACACCGAAATAACTTATACCTGATTTACTAACCGAACATAGTTAAGGTGATATTAAATTCTTATACACCCTTATACCTTCTTATATCTCGTACCAAACAACCCCAAAGTTTACCGATTCTCATCTTGACTTATATTTTGGTATAATTGACTATGCTCTACCTTCTCCGCATGAATACGGGTGCCTAATCATTCATCGTTTAGCTACTCCAATTAAAGTGATGTTTGGACTTGTAATGGGAAGAAATTTTGTGAACATGTCAATATGGTTAGAGGCGGATCAAAGATTTTCTAATTTCAGAATTCTAGATATTTTTAATTATTATGTTTTAAATTAATAATTTATATATATCAAATAAAATTCTTAAGATAAAATAAAATTCGGATCAAAATTATTGCATTCGGCAGAATCCCTACTTTGTATCTTTGGGTTTGCCCGTGAATATTACTATTTATTATTAATCTTCATAAATGAAACCTTTCTCACAAGTCACAACTTGTTATGATAAATATTAAATTATGGTGGATGTCTACTCTTATCTTCATCTCAAATGCTTAATGACATATTCAATGACATATTTTGTATGTTTAATGACATATTCCATAACATATTTTCATAACTTTTTATGCATATATAAAGGCCTTGTAATAGATAGGAAAATATACACAATTGAAGAAGAAAATTTCTTCCTTCTCTCTATCTCTATATATTTCTTGTTCATATTTTATAAAATTGCTTTTATTTCTTGTTCACGTTACTAAATTGCTTTTATTTTATATTACGTTATCAGCATGAGTCTCTAACCAATTGTATATATATCTCCAAAAAAAACTCTACATCTGAAAATATTTTAATTAGAAGTCATACATATCATCTCATGGTTAGATGTAAAGAAAAAACTACATATGGTAAGTAATGAAAAGTAAGAAGGTGTGATTATATTATACTTGCCATTCCTTTAATATTTCATATGCACACAACTTGGTACTACACCCGTATTGCATACACACATATTAATATTACATCTTTATATCACATGAATGGAATAAAATTTTCGAAGTACTATATGTGAAAATTATAGTAGCAGTTAATTGTTGATATGATGCATGTCATGGTAACTAATGATGTGCTATATAAGTTGCATTATGCATATTTGTATGTTAACTATCTTTCGTCTATCTTGCCGCTTTTTATATTTTCTTTTACTTGGATGAATATTTTTTTCTTTGGGGTTTTGCCCTTGCATATAGTAAAAAAAAGGAATATAAAATATGGTCATACTAATTAGAAGCATAAATCATCTTGAAGAAAACAAGAAATACTTCACATCTTTATCTAGGTAGATTAATTACTTCTTTGAAATTTGAAAAACAAACCAGCTATTAAGAAAATATACTTCATAATTTATGATTGTATCATTTAAAACCAAACAATGATTAGTATGACTATTAGAAGAGGTATTTTCGAGTATCAAAGATCTACTTGGTGCTTGCTATTAACTTATCATTTTCAAGTATTTTAGATGAATGATGCATAAGCTACAACTGATTAGTTGTTATCTGTAATATCACTTTTCAAGAAATATAAATGCTGAACTTATGTATTAGTACTATATACATGTTGTTACCTATATGTTGTACTTTTAATAAATTTATTCACTAATTATTTAGTTGAATTGAGTGAAAGGAAGTCATGATGTTAAATCAAATTCAATAGGTAGGGTATACCCCGAAAACACTAGTATTTTTGAGAGACTATCAATAAATATTATGACAATGATTTTATGATTTATTTAAACTCTAATAGAATTTAAAAAAAATTCTGACTACAAATAGTTGTATTTAATATATATGCTACAGGTAATTGATAAAGATTTACGATGATTTGAGATTTGCACACTTATTTAAGAAAATAAATTTGATTTGTTAAGTTGCAAATTAGTACAGCTTTCTTGCCATATGATTGACATTCAGGCTTGAGAATGAATTTCAATATTTTTTAGCCTATTATGTCATTGATTGAGGATAAGACATCGGGATCAAGTCTTGATGCTCCATAATGATAAGAGTTAGGTTTGATTCCCAATTTATTATGGCCTAACATGCCTTTATATATGTAAGATATTGGGTTTGAGTCTCATTATACTATGACTAAAGAAAAATAAATATTTTTTATGAAAAAGCATAAAGATTATCCCACTAGATTAGCTCCATTCTTGAAGTGAATGTGGTAGCAGTGCATAATAAGTCTAAATGAAGACAAGTGGTTGAACAGTGAACGTGAGCGTTCTAAATAATAATAATCATCACAATGATTATAAAAGGAGAACAACAAGGGTTCTCACCAATAAGTCCTTCAAAATATAAAGGCAATATTTACCGTCAAATTGGTATAAAGCACATCACTAATTATGATCCATTCCTTGAATAGAATGTGACTTGTGATAAGCATTGAGAATGCAGACCCATTCATAAAGGTGAATGTGACAATATGTGATAAAGCAATAAAGACAAGCAATTCATGATTAGATGAATATCACATAACTCACCTCTAAGGAATGTTTGAGTGAAATAAAGAGAATAAATATTATTGTGTGGTTACATGAATAGGTCATTGGTCGCGTACATGTGGTACACAAAAATTTATTTTGTCATGTCTTATAAAAGGTTATTAAAGGCAAAATAAAAGTAAGAAATAATTTTGCTTATGATGATTTTGACCATGACAATTATTATGATATGATTTTCTCCGTGAAAGAGACATTCACCATATGGATGATGTGACAAAAGATCTTGTAGTGCAAAATTATTGAGAACTCCGAAAGAGCGCATTTGTTACTACCCGAAGCATTGGTGGTAGTAAGTCTCAAAGAAACTTTTTGAGTTTCAAATGTATAAATCAAAGTGGTTGGCATATTAAGACTATAAATGAAAAGAAGATTGAATATCTTCATATTTCTATAATTATACCGAGTAAATATGAAAGGTTACCCGATCTTCTTTCTATTTGTACTACACAAATATAAGCATGATGCTGGAATCATATGCCACAAGTAAACTAGAGGTTTACTAAAATAAATATTAGTTGGCATGATCGGTTGACCATCCCGGTTTAATTATGATGCAAAAAATAAATTGAAAATTACATTGGCATATATCAAAGAATAAAATATTCTTCAAGAATTCTCTTATGCTGCTTATTCTCATGATAAACCAGTTAAGGTTGGGATTGAATCCCTTGATTTCTGGAAGGAATAAAAGATGATAAATATATGGGCCCAGTCACCTGCTATGTGGACCATTTACTATTAAATAATGTTAATAGATGCATCTATTCTATGGACACATGTGCATTTGTTATCAACTTACATTTTGGCTTTTGCAAGATTGCTTGCTGAAACTATTAGAGCACAGTTCCAAAATATAAATTATGATGATTATCTTGATAATACTGGTTTAAATCCAAGTTGGTTTAGCAGAAATTATACGCCTCCGATTATAGCTAAATCATTGGTTATGAGAATAAAACTCCCAAAAATAAAATTTGGTATGAGATGTATTATTTAATATACTGCAGCACTTGTACTCATCTAGCCAAGTTATGAAAATTTCTTCCCATCACAATAGGTTCACGGTCAGGAACCAAATATTCCCATATAAAAATATGGATATGCTATATGATTCAATTATGCTGCCACAATACACAAATGAGTTCCTAGAGAAGGTTGAAAAATGTGTTGGTAATTCAAACATTAGGGGAGGAAAATGGACAGTGACAAAGTGATACGTGAAATAAATTATTATGAATACTGAAAATGTTAGTTTATGTTTTAGTCAACAATGGCATGCTGAAGATGTTGGTTTAGATTTAGTCAACAATGGCATGCCAATTGGAAGAGTTCGTGGAAATAGTTGGCATGAATGCTAGGAGGAAGCTTGCTTCTTTGGTGTCACCCATGACATCAAGAGGAGGTAGTTTGATGTCACCAATGACATCAAGAGGAGGTCATTACCTCTATAAATAGATGCACTCTTTCATTTGTAGAAACTATCCCAAAAACAATACAATATATTGTTGTGAGTAAAGAGTTAAGAGAGAAATTCTCTTAAGTGTAATTGGGAAATCTCCCCTTTCTTTGTAAATAATAGAAAGGCAATTGTTCTCTGGTGGACGTAGGATTATTTTGATCTGAACCACGTTAAATCTTGTGTTCTTTCTTTTAAATTTCCGCTAACAATTAGTATCAGAGCGACAGGATTCTATAGCGATCCAAGGAGGAAGAACAAGCAAAGATGAATTCCATGAAGTTTGAAATTGATAGATTCAATGGACGCAATAACTTCAACATCTGGAAGATCCAGATGATGGCGTTATTGCGGAGGGAAGGTTCAATCCATGCTATTGACGGAAAGTATCCTAAGGATACATCAGCTCCCGACATGGAGAAGATTGAAGGGGATGCATTGAGTGCAATCCAACTATCCCTTGCACCTAACATCCTTTGTGAAGTGAGTACAGATAACGAAGAGACGGCCAAATAGTTATGGGAAAAGCTAGAAGGGCTATACCAAGACCGATCAGTGACAACAAGAATGTTGTTACAACGGCGTCTTCACACATTTAAGATGGGGTCGAGTACTTCGTTACAAGATCATTTAGATGCGTTCAATAAACTTGTCATGGACTTACAGATTGCGGGAATTAAAAGTGAGGAGGAGATGCTTTCATGTGCTTTGCTATTTTCATTGACTTCAGGATATCGTGATATTGAGAAATCAATGATGTATAGCAAGGATCCTATCAAGCTTGAGCAAGTGCGGCAAGCACTTAACTCTAGTGATGTGCGGAGACACATCGAAGGAGACGGAGATGACCAGGCAAGTGGGCTCTTTGTGAGAGGCCGGACTAGCCAATAGGAAAAGAGCAAATCAAAGTACAGATCAAAGTCTCATGTGAACAAGAAGAATACAGAGTATTGGGGTTGTGGCAAGAAGGGGCACTTCGAACGAGATTGCCCAATGTCAAAGTCCAAAGAAAAAGTGAGTGCATCTACAGTTGAACAGGTATATGATTTTGATAATGATTATATACTAACAACATCGTGTAATAATAGTAATTATGGAAACAAATTGGTGTTAGACTCTGCTTGTACTCTGCATATGAAGTTCCGAAAAGACCGGTTTAGCAGCTATGAGAAAAGTGGAGGAAACGTAGTAATGGGCAATAATGTAACTTGTGCAGTAGTTGGCATTGGCTCGGTTTGAGTTCGCTGCCATGATGGAGTCGTGAGAACTATTACACAAGTCCATCATGTTCCTGATCTGAAGAAGAATTTGATCTCCTTGGGTACTCTGGATGAACAAGGATACAGGTACATGAGCGAAGCAGGAACTATGAAGGTGACTAAAGGTTCTTTAGTCATGCTGCAAGGCAAGCTGGAGAACGTCCTTTACACATTGGCCGGAAGCACCATTGTTGGCTCTGCAAATGCATCTACAGTGCAGTTATCTAATGATGACAAGGCAAGATTATCGCACATGAGACTGGGTCATATGAGCGCATGTGGACTGGAGATGCTGAGCAATCGTAACCTTTTGGAAGGTGAGAAGATCAACACACTTGACTTCTGTGAGCATTGCGTTCTAGGGAAGCAAAAGAAGGTCAGCTTCAGCACTGGCAAACACAAGACAAGAGGAGTGCTAGACTACATCCATTCAGATTTATGGGGTCCCTCTAAAGTTCCATCGAAGGGCGGAAAGAGGTATCTTCTCACTTTTATTGATGATTTCTCACGAAAGGTTTGGGTGTATTTTTTGAAGGCAAAAAGTGATGCTTTTGAAGCATTTAAATAGTGGAAGGTTTTGGTTGAAAATCAAATGGAGCGGAAAATCAAGTATCTTCGCACAGAAAATGGCTTGGAGTTTTGTAATGAAGAAGTTAATGAATTATGCAAGGTTCAAAGGATCTCAAGACATAGGATTGTCAGGCATACCCCACACCAGAATGGAGTTTCCAAGAGAATGAACAGAACTCTTCTTGAAAAGGCTCGTTGTATGCTCATACAAGCCAAAATGTCCAAAGTATTTTGGGCTGAAGCAGTTCACACTGCTGCTCATATTGTCAATCGATCTCCAGCATCGGCGATTGACTTTAAGACTCCGAATGATGTATGGTCAGGTGAACCCTCAAACTATTCATACTTACGAGTATTTGGGTGTCCAGCTTATTATCACGTTAATGAAGGAAAGCTTGAACTAAGGGCTAAGAAGGCCATATTCGTAGGGTATGTGGATGGAGTAAAATGGTACAAACTTTGGTGTTTGTCTTTAGTCAAATTTATAGTTAGTAGAGATGTCACCTTTGATAAATCCTCTATACTTGATCCCCGTAAAGTTTCCGTGGAGTTTTCAGGAAACAAGAACAACGAGCAGGTGGAGCCTCCGGTGGTGCTTGCCATGGAAAAGGATCAAGAGACTTAGGTTAAAGATGAGTTAGAAGATGTAGATCTTGAAGAACTTGCTGTCAATGAACCATACACAATTGCAAAAGGGAGGGAGAAGAGGCAGACACGAGAACCAGAACGCCTAATAAATCAAGCAAACTTGATTGCATATGCGTTCGTAGCTGCACAAGAAAAGATTAAGGATCTGGAGCCCTCCTCGTATATTGAAGCAACTTATTGCAAGGATGCTGCACAATGGCGGTTAGCCATGATAGAAGGGATGGAGTCACTTTACAAAAATCAGACATGGGTCTTAGTGAAAAGACAAAAGGGGAAGAGGACAGTTGGATGCAAGTGGATCTACAGAAAGAAAGAGGGAATTCCTGAAGTGGGAGATGCTAGGTTTAAGGCGAGATTGGTTGCAAAAGGTTTTAGTCAGAAGGAGGGAATTGACTACAATGAAATTTTCTCTCCAGTCGTGAAACATAGCTCAATTCGCGTGCTACTAGCATTGGTTGCACAATTTGACTTGGAGCTTCAACAGCTTGATGTCAAAACTGCTTTCTTACACGGTGATCTAGAAGAGACAATTTATATGGATCAGCCTGAAAGTTTCCTAGCTGAAAGAAAAGAAGATCACGTATGCCAACTAAAGAAGTCTTTGTAAGGTTTGAAGCAATCCCATAGACAGTGGTACAAAAGGTTTGATGCATTCATGACTACACATGAATTCTCAAGGAGTGCATTTGATAGCTGTGTGTATCACAAGAAGATGTCCGGTAACTCAATGATTTATTTATTGTTGTATGTTGATGATATGCTTATTGCTGCTAACAACATTACAGAGATAAATGCTTTGAAGAAACTATTGAGTAAGGACTTTGACATGAAGGATTTAGGAGATGCAAAGAAAATCCTTGGTATGGAGATTTCAAGAGAAGACGGTGTTGTACATATTTCTCAGAAGAGGTATATTGAAAGGATTCTCGAGAGATTCAATATGCATACGTGCAATCCTGTAAGTACACCATTAGCTCCTCATTTCAAACTTTCAGAGTTACAAATGCCTCAGTCCGAGGATAAGGTGGAGCATATGTCAAAGATTCCTTATGCCAGTGCAGTTGGTAGCATTATGTATGCTATGGTACGCACACGTCCAGATATTGCTCAATCTATAAGTGTGGTAAGTAGATACATGTCCAGCCTAGGAAAGAGACATTGGGAAGTTGTCAAGTGGATATTGAGATATCTCAAAGGAGCTTCTAGTGTTGGCCTGACTTTTCGAAAAAGTGGTGGAGGTATTTCAATTCTTGGTTATGTGGATTTTGACTATGCACGAGATCTTGACTGAAGAAGGTCCACAACTGGATACATCTTTACCCTTGTTGGCAGTGCCGTTAGTTGGAAGTCGACTCTGCAGTCGATTGTCGCTTTGTCTATGATAGAAGCAGAATACATGGCAGCAGTGGAGGCGGTGAAGGAAGCTATCTGGTTAAAAGGTTTAGTGGCGGAATTGAGTTTGGTTCAACTGGAATCAACTCTTAGATGTGATAGTCAGAGTGCTATTCATCTAATGAAAAATCAAAGATTTCATGAGCGCACTAAACACATTGATGTCAGATTTCATTTCCTTCGAGATGTTGTTGAAGAGGGAACTATCAAAGTCGTGAAGGTTATCACAGACGATAATGCTGCAGATATGTTGACCAAGATAGTCCCGCTCGCTAAGTTTGCCACTGCAAAGACTTGGCGGGGGTGTGCATCAACTGATGCAACTTCGAAGTGAACAGTTGTTAGGTGGAGGTGGTATGTTCAACCATGGTTTGTTTCTTCTTGTTTCTTACAACGGGATTGCCCAATAAGCTTAGAAGTTTTGGCCAGAGTTGTACACACGCACACTCGAAACGCAAACCAATGTAGAGATTGAAAATGTTGGTTTATGTTTTAGTCAACAATGGCATGCTGAAAATGTTAGTTTAGATTTAGTCAACAATGGCATGCCAATTGGAAGAGTTGGTGTAAAGAGTTGGCATGAATGCTAGGAGGAGGTAGTTTGATGTCACCAATGAAATCAAGAGGAGGTCCTTACCTCTATAAATAGATGCACTCTTTCATTTGTAGAAACCATCCCAAAAACAATACAATATATTGTTGTGAGTAGAGAGTTAAGAGAGAAATTCTCTTAAGTGTAATTGGGAAATCTCCCTTTCTTTGTAAATAATAGAAAGGCAATTGTTCTCTTGGTGGACGTAGGATTATTTTGATCCAAACCACGTTAAATCTTGTGTTCTTTCTTTTACGTTTCCGCTAACAAGTACATATATCCTCGTACAAGAAAATATGAACTTGAAGTTCAAGTGATAATTAATGTATAAATTATTGCAAGAAACAATTTCTTACCCAAAGCTAAATATCATATTTCAGCTGCTAATGCTCAAAATAGAATAAAGTCCATGAGGGACATAGTCTATCCCCGCATGAAGCATAACATCCCAATTGTCACTACCCTAGTTCACCAATTGTGAACATGTCGTGATGGCACCCAGTCCCCACGAAACTAAGTAAGCCTAACACGTTGCGCAATATACAAGCTATAAACACTTAAATAAGAAACAGCGAGAAAATAGCATAAAAAGCTATGTAATCCGTGCCGCTTGGCACATACATCCATCACACAATGAATAAAACACTACCAAGATCCGGAATCCCACGGTAACACAGACTAAAAGAGAATATACAACTGTGGCTCTATGTGTAAAGAGTATCTAACAACGAAATGAAGAAAAATGTCGACTAGTACTATTTGAATAGAAGGAAAGCCTCCGGATCTGCGAACGTAGCAGATCATACCTCGAGGTCTCCAGAAAGCTGCGGAAATCACCTAGCACGAGCCTGCTCTGATGTACCTGGATCTGCACAACAAAAGTGTGCAGAAGAGTAGCATGAGTACACCACGGCGGTACTCGGTAAGTGCCAAGCCTAACCTCGATGGAGTAGTGACGAGGAAGGTCAGGGCCCTACTGAGAAACAATAATATAATGATGATAACAAAATAAACAGTTTAAATGATAATAATTTCCGAAATAACAACAATAAGATGATTACTGCAAATGTCCACAATTAAGCTAACAACAAATAACCAACTCAATAAAACAAATCCAGGACCTGTGGGAATTGAACCCACAGTCCCATTCTCAGTACCTCTGGGTCTCCGGGAATCGAACCCGCAGCCCATGTCTCAATAATATCTCAATAACTCGGGATCTCCGGGAATCGAACCCGCAGTCCCTACCAATAACTCAGGATCTCGGGAATCGAACCCGTAGTCCCTACCAATAACTCAGGATCTCGGGAATCGAACCCGTAGTCCCTACCAATAACTCAGGATCTCGGGAATCGAACCTGTAGTCCCTACCAATAACTCAGGATCTCGGGAATCGAACCTGTAGTCCCTACCAATAACTCAGGATCTCGGGAATCGAACCAGTAGTCCCTGGGATCTCCGGGAATTGAACCCGCAGTCCACAAACACAGCAAGTAAAGGAATACACAGAGAGAAGTATAATATGCTTAACTATAACTTCGCCGATAAACGGCGCCAGCGATTACCAAGAAAACTCAAGTAAGACAATTAGGCAACTAGACGGTTAAATACTACCTAGTCATGCTTTTCTAACTGCTACCGGGTAGAAATATCGAATTTAACAGCTAACAACAGGAATATCACTCATTGAACATTTTAAGTAAAGTATGTGTTCAACAACCAGCGCATGTACACGCCCGTCACCTCGCGTACAAGGCATTTAAAGTATCACATAATATCCTAGGGGTGAAAGTCCCCCACACGAGGTTAGACAAGCCACTTACCTCAATTCCGGTACAAAACCGCTAAGAAATAACCCTCTTGCCACGAATGTCGGCCTCCACAAGTGTAGTATCTGATAAAAATCAATAGAATCACATCAAAATAGGCCAATTGGGCATTACCCAATCAAAATAACTCAAAATACACCAAAACTCACAAGTTGCCAAAACCCGACTTTCGGTACGCTTATCGAAAAATCATGAAAATTATATATTCGGGTTCCTTATCTCAATACGAGTCTAGGCATATAAAATTTACCAAAATCGGACTCCATTTGCCCACTCAAATCAGTGTTTTTCTTCAATTTAGGCCTAGGGCTCAAACCCACCTTTAATCTTCCATTTACAGAAATTTAACCAAGGATTTCATGTTAAAATGATGTAATTAAGCCACAAAACTTACCTCCGACGAATCCCCGATGAATTTCCAGCAATTCCCGTGAGTTTCTCTCTCTAGAACTCAAAAATGGCGTTTTGGGGTATGAAACCCGCGACTGGTTCTGTTCTGTAATTAAACTCACTGCCAGCCTATTTTCTTCATCGCGTTCGCGACGCCTCCCACGCAAACGCGATGCCTTGCTCCAGTCCTTCATCGCGAACGCGACGTGAAGTCACGCGTCCGCGAAGGTCATCTTCCCAGTCTCCGGACTTTTACTCTACGCGAATGCGTCCCAGTCCACGCGAACGCGATGCCCTGCCTTTTCCTCTTACGCGATCGCGACATTACTCCATGCGAACGCGATGCATTCCAGCTCCCTCATACGCGAACGCATCCCTGGCATCGCGAACGCGATGGTCATCAAACCCAGGCCTTCGCGAACGCGGCCCAGTCATCGCGAACGCGATGACCAATGCCCTGCTGCACTGCTGCTGCATTTTCTGCAGATTTTTCAAAGTTCCAAATGCCCGTTTGATGGTCCGAATTCATCCCGAGGCCCCCGGGACCCCAACGAAAACCACCAACATACTCCAAAACACGATACGAACTCATTCCAATCATAAAAACACGTCTAACAACATCAAAACCCATAATTCATATCGAATTCAAGCCTAAATTTCTTAAAACTTTCCGAATTGCACATACGATTCTAAAACCCGACCAAACGACATCCAAATGACCTGAAAATTTGCGGACATATCCAAAATCACATAACGAAGCTACGAAAATTGTCGGAATTCCATTCCGACCCCCGGATCAAAATCTCACCTATCGTTCGGATTCGCCAAAATTTCAACCTTCGGCATTTCAAGCCTAATTGAGCTACGGAGCTCCAAAATACATTTCGAACGCGCTCCCAACCCCGAAATCACCTAACGGAGCTAATGGAACCATCGGATTTCTGTTTCGAGATCGTCTTAACACAGTTCCGGCTACGGACCATTTTCTAACTTTAAAGCTCTCATTTAGGGACTAAGTGTCCCAAAATGCTCCAAATTTCAGAACCGACTCTCCCGGCAAACCACAATAGCGAAAATGAACTTAGGGGAACAGTTAAATTGGGGATTGGGGCGTACTTTTCTAAAACGACCGATCGGGTCGTTACACCAATCGGTTCCAAAGATAAAACTCCTTGAAGAAGGAGAGGGGCAACTATTCAAGATGGTCATAATAATGAGGCAAGTACTCTAGAAGAGCACCACGACATATGAGAGACTCAGGTGAGACGCTCATGTGAAAGGCTCATGTGAGAGGCTCAGGTACCTAAAAAGAATGAGATAAAGAGATCTCAATAAGTTATTTCTATATTATATAATAACCGAACCGATATAAAATAGTCACGACCCCAAAACCCGGTCGTGATGGAGCCCAACATACTGCTAGGCCAGCCCGACCAATCAACTGAAACACGAAGCTATCAGCTCACACTTAACCTTTTTTAAGCATACACAGTGATAGAATAAATAAGAAAATATCCAAACACCGGGATTAGACATCCCAAACCAGCATAACCTCCCAACGGATCAAGAGTCACAAGTCATGAGCCTCTACCATAATTTATAAACTGTGATAGTGTATACAACTGTGCACAAGTGTGGAATAGACTAAACAAAATGAGAATAAACTGGAGAGTCAGGTCCTGTAAATGCTGGCAGCTACCTTGACTATCCAAAAGCAATCTCCCAAGCAGCTAAAGGATCAGCTCTGCTGCGATATACCTAAATCTGCATACAAGGTGCAGGGAGTAAAGTGAGTACTTCCAGACTCAGTGGTAATAAGCAGGGGTATGACAGCGAAGGTAAGAAAATCCAATACAACACTAAGTAAAGCTATACACAATACCCTGGATCAGTTATCAACATAAACAATATCCCAAACCAGCAATATCAGCTATCAGAATAACAAGTATAGCTAAATGCAATGCAATGCCTGAATATGACCGCTACGGTGCGTAGCCCGATCCATTTGGGTACCTGTGCTCACCGTGGGGGTTCAGACTCCGGAGGGGCTCCTACAGCCCAAGCACAATATCATGATACGCTGCGGCGCGCAGCCCGATCCACTACCGGTTAGCTATAATGCAAATGCAGCCATATTGGCTCAGAAATAGTATTTGAAAGCTCTTTTCAAATCACTTTCAGTAGAAAACAATGTTTCAGAAATTCCAGAGTTTGGAAAACCATTTTTACAGTAGTAGCTCAGGATTGGTATACAAATAGCATTTCAATATCATAGAAACAATAGCATCGATCCTCGTAGGATCCCAATAACTGGCTCACAGCCCAAAGATATACACAACCATCCAAGTAGGAGGTTCACCGGCTCAATAATAGCGAACAACACAATATAGTATCAACAGGTCGGACTAAGCCATAGTCGCCAGTCACATTCGACCCCGGACTCACAGGAGAGTACGTGTCTCGCCTCAGTACTGCGTCACATAGTGATATACCGGGGTTTCAAACCCGCTGGTCATCACCCACACCCATTACTCACCTCGACTCGGCTCGAAGACTAGTCCGCAATGCCCTTGCCACGAGAATCAGCCTCTAGAGGTATAGAATCTGATCAAAATCAATAGAAATACATCAAAATAGGCAAAAGGGACATTACCCAATCAAAACAACTCGAATTACACCAAAACCCACAAAGTTGCCAAAACCCGACTTTCGGTACGCTTCTTAAAAAATTATAAAAGTTACATTTTCGGATTCCTTATCTCAACACTAGTCTATACATATAAAGTTTATCGAAATTGGACTCCGTTTGCCCATTCAAATCGATAATTTACCATAACCCAGGCTTAGGGCAAAAATCCCCCATTAATCCTCCCATTTACAGTGAAATAATTGAAGATTCTACGATAAAATCACGTATTTAGACCATAGAACTTACCTCCAATGTTTATCTGGTGAAATCCCCTTCAAATCCCGTCACTTTTCTATCTAAGAACTCAAAAAGGGAGGAAATGTGTAATGAGTTCGCGGATGAAATGTTCTGAACTTAACCCCTCTGTCAGGCCTCGTTACTCTACGCGATCGCAGCCTTTGGCACGCGATTGCGATGTACAAAATTTTGGCGACTGAATTTCCTTCTACGCGATCGCGTGAACTCAACCGCGATCACGATGACCAACTTAACAGTTCTACGTGATCGCGACCCTCACTACGCGATCGCATTGCTTCCAGACCTTGCCTTACGCGATCGCATACAGACCCTCGCGATCGCGATGCACCCAAACTTCACCTTACGCGATCGCATGAAGCACCTCGCGATCGTGAAGAACAAATTATCTGCAATTTTTATTGCAGTAGATCAGCTGTGCATTTTGGCACGAAATGGTTTGTTTGGACCCCCGGATTCATCCCAGGGCCCCCGGGACCCCAACGAAAACCACCAACCTACTCCAAAACAAGATAAAAACTTGTTCCAATCATAAAAACACACCCTTAAACACAGAAATCATCAAATCAAGGCGAATTCAAGCCTAAGTTTCAACTAGAACTTCCGAAAACTACATCCAATCAAAAACCCGACCAAATAATATCCGAATGACCTGAAAATTTGCAGACATATCCAAAATCACCTAACGAAACTAGTGCAACTGTCGGAATTCCATTCCGACTCCCGGATCAAAATCTCACCTACCGTTCGGATTTCGCCAAAATTCAACCTTAGCCAATTCAAGCCTATTTCTACACCGGACCTCCAAATTCAATTCTGATCGCTCCCCTAAGTCACAAATAACCTCCCGGAAGTAACCGAATTATCAGAATTTGATTCCGAGCCCTCTAACCATATAGTCAACTCCAGGTTAACTTTTCATAAACAAGCTTCATTTTAAAAAGCTATATGCCTCATTTTCAACCAGAATCACTCCTAACTCACCCGATAGACTCTAACATCGATATAGAAACATGAAACATATAAATGAAGGGGTAACGGGGTGGTAATTCCCGTGACGTCTCTTCGGGTCATCACATTCTCCCCGACTTAAGCAAATGCTCGTCCTCGAGCGGGTCAAGAAACATACCTGAAGTGGCAAACAAGTGAGGATATCTGCCTCGCATCTCCCGCTCGATCTCCCAAGTGGCCTCCTCCACGGGTCGACCTCTCCACTGAACCTTAACTGATGCAATCTCCTTAGACCTCAATTTTCTCACCTGCCGTCCAAAAATGGCAATAGGCTCCACATCACAGGTCAAGTCATCATCAAGCTGAATAGTACTAAAATCTAACACATGCGATGGGTCGCCGACATATTTCCGGAGCATGGATACGTGAAACACTGGATGACACCCGATAGACTGGGTGGCAAAGCAAGCATATAGGCCACCTCTCCAATCCTCCCGAGGATCTCAAAAGGGCCAATGAATCTCGGACTGAGCTTTCCTTTCTGCCCAAATCTCATGACGCCTTTCATAGGCGAAACCTTCAGTAAGACCTTCTCACCCACAGAATAAGACACATCCCCAACCTTCCGGTCCGCATAAGTCTTCTGGCGCGACTGAGCTGTGCGAAGTCTCTCCTGAATCACCTTCACCATGTCCAAAGCATCCTAGACTAACTCTATCCCTAATAACCTTGCCTCACCGAGCTCAAACCAACCAACTGGAGATCTACACCGTCTCCCATATAAAGCCTCATACGACGCCATCTGGATACTGGATTGGTAACTGCTATTATAGGCAAACTCTACGAGGGGCAAATAATTAGCCCATGAACCACCGAAGTCAATAACACAAGCTCTCAACATATCATCCAATATCTGAATAGTACGCTCGGACTGTCCGTCAGTCTGAGGATGGAATGCAGTACTCAACTCAACCTGGGAGCCCAATTCACGCTGAAATGTCCTCCAGAACTGCGAAGTAAACTGAGTACCTCTGTCTAATATGATAGAAACTGGGACTCCATGCAATCTAACGATCTCCCGAATGAATATCTCGGCTAATCGCTCCGAGGAGTACGTAGTACACACATGAATTAAGTGAGTTGACTTGGTCAGCCTATCCACAATCACCCAAACTGAATCAAACTTCCTCGCTGTCCGAGGGAGTCTAGTAACAAAGTCCATAGTGATCCTTTCCCACTTCCACTTGGGAATATCAATACGCTGAAACACGCCACTGGGCCTCTGATACTCGTACTTGACTTGCTGATAGTTAAGGCACCGTGCTGCATGTCTAAAAATGTCCATCTTCATCTTTCTCCACCAATAATGCTATTTCAAGTCTTGGCACATCTTCGCGACACCTGGATGGATAGAATACCGCGAGCTATGGGCCTCCTCTAATATCAACTCACGAAGGCCATCAATATTGGGCACACATATCCGGCGCTGCATCCTCAATACACCATCACTATCAATAGTGACATCTCTAGCATCATCATGCTAAACTCTGTCCTTAAGGACAGCCAAATGTGGATCATCATACTGGCGCTCACGAATACGATCATATAGAGATGACCGAGATACAACACAAGCCAATACCCTGCTGGGCTCCGAAATGTCTAACCTCACTAGCCGATTGGCTAACACCTGAACATCATAAGCAAATGGCCTCTCCTCAACTGGAATATATGCCAAGCTCCCCATACTGACCGCCTTCCGGCTCAAAGCATCGGCCACCACATTGGCCTTACCCGGATGATATAATATAGTAATGTCATAATCCTTCAGCAACTCAAGCCATCTCCACTATCTCAAATTAAGATCCCTCTGTTTGAACAAATGCTGGAGACTATGATGATCGGTATACACCTCACAGGACACACCATACAAATAGTGCCTCCAAATCTTCAAGACATGAACTATGGCAGCTAGCTCTAAATCATGAACAGGGTAGTTCTTCTCACGAGGCTTCAACTGCCGAGAAGCATAAGCAATCACTCTACCCTCCTGCATCAATAAACAACCTATCCCCACTCTCGAGGCATCACAATACACATTATATGAACCTGAAGCTGATGGCAACACTAATACTAGAGCTGTGGTCAAAGCTGTCTTGAGCTTCTGAAAGCTCAACTCGCACTCATCCGACCACACGAATGGTGCACCCTTTTACGTCAACCTAGTCAAAGAAGAAGCAATGGATGAAAATCCATGAACAAATCGGTGATAATACCCCGCCAAACCAAGAAAACTCCTGATCTCCGTAGCTGAGGACGGTCTAGTCCAGCTCTGCACCGCCTCTATCTTTTTCGGCTTAACCTGGATACCATCACAAGACACCACATGACCCAGAAATGCTACTGACTCAAGCCAAAACTCGTACTTGGAGAATTTAGCATACAACTTCTCCTCCCTCAACCTCTGCAACTCAATGCTCAAATGCTGAGCGTGCTCCTCCTGGCTACGGGAGTAGACTAGAATATCATCAATAAACAAGATCACGAATGAATCCAAGTATGGACTGAACATGCTGTTCATCAGATGCATGGATGTCGTTGGGGCATTGGTCAGCCCAAAAGACATCACAAGGAACTCGTAGTGCCCATATCTAGTCTTGAATGCAGTCTTCATAATATCAGAGTCCCTAATCTTCACCTGATGATACCCTAAACAAAGATCAATCTTAGAAAATACCCTCGCACCTGTAATTGATCAAATAAATCATCAATGTGCGGTAGAGGATACTTGTTCTTCACTGTTACCTTGTTCAACTATCTATAATCAATACACATCCACATAGAACCATATTTCTTCTTAATAAATAACACTAGTGCACCCCACGAGGACACACTAGGGCGAATGAATCCCTTATCCAAAAGCTCTTGAAGTTGTTCTTTCAATTCCTTCGGCTCAGCTGGTGCCATCCGATAAGGAGGAATAGAAATGGGCTGAGTGCCCGGCACCAAGTCAATGCCAAAATCGATGTCCCTGTTCGGTGGCATACCCGGCAGGTTTGAGGGGAATACATTTGAAAAGTCCCTCACTACAGGTACAGAATCAATGCTAGGAGACACAGCTCCCATATTCCTCACAAATGCTAAATACGACAAACACCACTTTTCAACTATTCTATGAGCCTTTAAGAATGAAATAACACGGCTAGGGACGAAATCCGTTGAACCCCAGCACTCAATCTGAGGAATACCATAAATAACCAATGTAACTGTCTTGGCATGACTGTCCAATATAACATGGCAATGAGACAACCAGTCCATGCCCAATATCACATTGAAGTCCACCATCCCTATCAATAACAGATCCACCTGGGTCTCTAGACCCCTAATAGAAATAACGCAGGATCTATAGACATGATCCACGATAATCGTATCACCCACTGGGATGGATACATGAGTAGGGAAATCAAGACTACCATGGGTCGCACCCAAATGATGTGCAAAATAAGAAGACACGTACGAATATGTGGACCCAGGATCAAATAGAACAGAGGCATCTCTGTGACAGACAGAAATGATACATGTAATCACTGCATCGGAGGCAACTGCATCATGCATGTCGGGGAGTGCATAGAATCGTGTCTGACCTCCACTGGATCTCTCATCGCCTATAGGGTGACCACAAGAAGACTAACCTCCACCTCTACTAGCCTGAGAGGGCGCTGAAGAGGAGGGCTGATCCCTCTGCTGAGCCATGTCCCTACGGAGTCGAGGGCACTGCCTCCTCATGTAGCCAAACTCGCCACACTCAAAACAGCTACCTGGTGCTGGAGAAGGGGACTGAATGGAACCCCTCGCCACAGACGAACCCTGGGCTGAAGAAGAAGTAGGTGCTGTACTCTGAGCTAGGAGGGCACTAAGTGAAGACTGGCACTGTTGGAGTCCTTGGCGGCCACGACCAGAAGAAGAAGCTTCACTCTGTTCAAGATGGCCTGGCTGAGAAGGTCTAGATGAGTGACCCCTGCCCTACTGAAACTTCCCTCTAGATGTAGCACCGCTAAAGCTACCAGAACCTCGAGACCTCTTGGCCTCCCGCTCCTCCCGCTCTCGGCGATGATCTACCTCAATGAAGCGTGTCATATCCATAACCTGCTCAAAAGATGATAATAGTACTCTCTCTCTCTCTGGTCATCAAAATGCAAATAGAGTAGTTGAGGCCATCAATAAACCTCCTAATTCTCTCCCGATCTGTCGGGATCATCCATATGGCATACCTAGCCAACTGGGTATATCTCAGCTCATACTATGTCACCGACATGTTGCCCTATACTAACCACTCAAACTGGCGACGAAGCTCTTCACGACTGGACTGAGGTACATACTTCTCTAAGAAGACAGTAGAAAACTGCTACCAGGTAAGAGGTGGTGCTCCCGCAGGCCTACACCTCTCAAACTCCTCCCACCAATCGAACGTTGGACCAGTAAAATGGAAGGTGTTAAATGAAACCTGCTGGACTCAAGAATCCCAACTGTACGTAGCATCCTCTGGCACTTATCTAAGAAACCCTGGGCTTCCTCGCCCTCAGTACCACTGAAATAGGGTGGCTGGAGTGTACCAAATCTCTCTAGATGACGTTGCTTGTCGTCAGGCATAACCTGTACTACATGCTCTGGGACTGGTGCAGCTGGAATAACTGGTGCAACTGCCTGAGCTAAGACCGCCGCCGGTATCTGAAGTCTCTGTACCACCTGCTCAAGTGTGCGAGCTGCGGGGGTCTGATGACCACCCCCTGTCTGGGATGTCGATGCTGTAGCGGTAGCTGATACTACCTGAGCCAATCCAGAACATACTGATAATATCTGGGCCAAAGTCTCCTGAAGGCCAGGAATGATAATAGACACCGTCTGTGCCTGAGCTGGTGCTACTGGCGCATCAACCACTGGGGGTTGCTTCTGAATAGGTACAACGGGCGCGTCAGCTTGCACTACCTCAGCTGCCCTACCTCTACCTCGACCACGGCCATGCCCATGGCCTCTAGTAGGTGGCAATGGTAGTCGTCCACCTCGTCCTGAAGCTCGAGTTCTCGCCATCTGCGAGAGAATAGAATACAGAAGTTCAGTTCTCGGAACAACAAAATCGCACGATAGAGTTCAAGAAATGTGAAGTGTTTTCTAAAGGTTTGCAGCCTCCCGGGGATAAGTACAGGCGTCCCCGTACCGATCCACAAGACTCTACCAACCGGCTCAAGACTCATAAGGCCTAGCAACCTAGGCTCTGATACAAACTTGTCACGACCCCAAAACTCGGTCGTGATGGCGCCCAACACACTGCTAGTCCAGCCCGACCAATCAACTGAAACATGGAGCTATCAGCTCACACTTAACCCTTTTTAAGCATACATAGTGATAGAATAAATAAGAAAATATCCAAACACCGGGATTAGATATCCCAAACCAGCATAACCTCCCAACGGATCAGGAGTCACAAGTCATGAGCCTCTACAAGAATTTAAAAACCGTGATAGTGTATACAACTGTGCACAAGTGTGGAATAGACTAAACAAAATGAGAATAAACTGGAGAGTCTGGTCCTGCAGATGCTGGCAGCTACATTGATTATATGGAGACATGTTTTCATATGGTGAATATAGACATTTCAGATTTTAATATGGCAATATATAAAAAACTTGATATACGTATAGTGGAAATCATTGAAGGATTTAAATTGTCTTGGAGCATATTATGGTTTCTAAGAAATTTATTAAATAAAGCTTCAAAAATCCTTATACTGATTGAAACAATGAGGGCGTATGTGGTATAATCGCTTGAGTGAGTACCTGTTGAAAGAAGGGTACAAGAATGATTCAATTTGTCCTTGTGTCTTTACAAAAGGATTTGGATCTAAATTAGCTATAATCAATGTGTGTGAGCACGTGATTTTTGCCCGAAGCAATAAAATTCCAAAATTAAAATAAAATATATTTTTATTTACAATTATATGTCTATTTGAAATAAATGTGTGTGTGAACAATTAGAAATGAAAATTAGAAGAATAAAAAATATAGGTTAAGTATAAGTATCACAATTAAAAGGATTAAAAGAAAATTAACAAAAAATACAATAATACCGGAAATAAAAAGAAAAATAGCAGAGAAAATGTCAAAATTATCAGGAAAATTGGAAAAAATAGGAAATTAAATAATTGAAAAGAATACAAAAAGAAAAAATGAAATACAAAAAGAAAATACCAAGAGATAATTAAAATACAAAGAAAATACACAAAAATACAGAATTGGGCCAAATATGTAAACCCAATACACATTGGCCTAAACCAAATAAGAAGACCGGTCTAGCCTTTATATAAGAAACAATCTCAGCCGTTCATCTCTTTAAATCCGACGGTTGAGGTTTTATCCGGAAATAATTAATTAACAAGGTTTTATGGTTTAATCTGAGTCGTCCATTTAATTAGATCTGACGGATGTAAGTCAGCCTTGGTTTTTAACCAAACGTCAGTGTTTTGGAGTGATCAATCCTGGCCATTGATCATCAATGATCCAACGGCCAGGAACCCATCAAGAATAACGCGTATATAAGGCTCCGGTCTCTTCAGAGACCGGCCATTCTCTTGTATCTCATAACCCTAGCCGCCCTTTGCTTCGTCTCCTTCTTCTCCAAAGCTTACCGGCCATGGAGACTGGCCCATTTCCATGGCCGTCTCCGGCCATTTCAGACTCCCAAACCTTTCTTTTCTTACTCTACTACCACAAACCACCACATACCACCCAATAAAACCCAAAAGACCCATCTTCTTGAAATTCTGGTCATCGGAGTTCTTCTCCAGTGACCAAAACCTATGAAACCGGCTCCCAAATTAACACCGTTGAACCCTCATCTCCTGATCTATCACCCCACACAAGACGTTTCCCTCGAATCTCACTCCATCTATTCGAATCTTCAAAAACATGTCGCCGGAACCCTAACTCCGGTCGACCCAAAACATAACCCCAAAACAAAACCCCTCTCTCTAACACCCTGAACCCATTTCTTTTGATTAAAAGACAAATAAAAGACTTCAACTTGATGTCTGAGATGAAAACTGGGAAAAGAAAGAAAAAGAAAAAGGAAAAAGAAAAAGAAAAAGAAAAGATAAACGGGAATAGCTTAGGAGACATATCCTGCAAAGCTAAGTTTTCCCTACCCTTTTATTTTTGTCTTTATGTTTTGATTTGTGTGTTCTTCTCTGTTATCTTCTGATTACATGATTAGAGTTTTCTTCATCTTCATCTCTCTTCTGTTCTACTTTAGCATGCTTTTTGTGTTTAAGTTTTATTTCTTTGCTTTAATCGTTTAACTAGTTGCATGCTTAGATTAGTCTTCTTTCCTTGAAATAATCTCTCTTATAACTCTGTTTCTCTTTTAATAGCATGCTTCTTTGGTCTCTTTGATAATACTAGCTGTTACACATTGATTAAATATACCTGAGTATGTTAGGGTTTCTATTAATCTTTGACATGAAAGATATTCTAATTATGCCTTCTTTGTGTTTAATTGATATGCTATGCTTGGAATCTGAATTATGAGTTTGTTTGATTGAAATTCAACAATATTCAAATTTCCCCTTTCTGATTTTGTGGCTATGTGTGCAATTTAATGTGAAAAGGTTGTATCTGTAATAATTTTTGTGTTATTTGACTATTATTAAGCCTAATGTGCTTAAGTGATATTGGTTATATCTGTAATAGATTGGTAATTAGACAATTGGCTAATTTTGAAAGTATGTTAAAGTAGATTAATAGGCTAAAATTAAAAACAACATAAAAATGGTTACAATTGAAATAAGTAATAAGAGTGGTTAGTTTTGCAACTGGCTAACTCTGTAATTCTTTAGGTTTAAATTCAAATGGATAGTTCTGAAAATGGCCAATTGTGTAATAATAAGACCTGAATCTGAAATTGGCTAGTATCTTAATTATTTCTAAATGGTTAGTGATTAGTAATTGATTAAATTTGCAAAGCTAAGTCCAAACATTGGACTAGCTAAACTTTAAAGGTTAGACTTAGGTAAATAAGCAGGCTAGTCCTGCAAATCAACTCTAATACAGAAAAATGAAAAGAAAATAGGCTAAAATTGAAATAAAATTGAAGTTCAAATCTGGCCAAGTCTTAAATGACTTACAAATACTGGACAGAAGTTAAATAAGAGCTGAAACATCATACCTAGACCTGGACAAGGTCGGGTAAATAGTAATTGCCATTATGGGTATAATAGGAATAGAAAATGGCATGATTGTGGAGTTAATAGAGCCTATAAGGATATTTAAGACATTTAGGCCTATGATTTCTCCAATATTGCACAAAACTAAGGGTATAATAGACCCAAATAAAAGGCAACTTAGTAAATAACCTTAGCAAGTGGGGGTATACTAGTAAAACACTCCAAAAAGAATCAAATAGAACCTTCCAACACATGCTGGAAGGCAAATTCAAATATGAAAATGGTATCAAAGTGTAACAATTGAAAGAATTCAAGGGAGGAAATCATAAATAACTTTTCAAAATTCCCCCCAAAATTTTCACCAATCCCACCTATAAATAGATACCATTAGAACCTGATTAAGGGCTAGATTTTTTAACTAAAAATTCAGAGATATACTCATATAGATACATATAGCAATTCTGTCCTGGGTTTAGTCGAAGCTTATTCCTGAAGCTATAGGAAATCTCTTGTTGTGTTTTTAGTGGTTTTCTACTGTCTTCTGCTGGATATTTGCTTTGCTGTTCTCTGGGATTCAATTTGATTGCTGAAACTCACTCGTGTTGCTGTGAATTCAACCCCTCTTACTGTTGTTGCATTGTTTGCTGTGGTCTACCCGCTATTTCCTACTTCTTCTCCCCTAGACTCATTGGTTTTTCTGTTGCTGAATCAGGTACACAATTCGAACCATGTAATTGCAATTGGAGTTGAATTGAAGAAACAAACTGTCTATTTATAACAAGTTTTCGTTACTGATTTCTGGATCTGTTTTTATTTTGTAGTTTAATTAGCTTAGTTGAATTTGTAATTTGGTAGGAAATATTGTAATTAACTCAATGTGAGATACGGATGAACTGAAAACAATGTAATACTGTAGTTAGTAGATTAGCATAGTAGTGTTTGTCAAAATCACTTAGATAATTAATTAGGTTAATCATTAATCTAATATAAAAAACAAAAGCACATACAAGTAGATAGTTAACAATATTAACGTGCAGTAGTTAAGTAAAATCTGTGTTAATTAGATCAATCTGAATAGCATTAGCAATAGATAAAAATGAAGTCACATTCTCACATGTTAATATAGTTTTATATTGAATCGTTCAGTTAGTTCTTCACTTTGCAAAGTAATTAGGAATAGCATGTTATTAATAATACAGATTAGCTTTACATACTAAGTAACTGGAATCAGTAGTTTTGACGTAGCAATCGAGTATAAAAACAAAAACAGTCTGTTAGTTAAATGTAATTCACACTAGACGTTCAAAGTTTGAGATTATTTGTGTAACACTGTATTTCATTTCCTTTTATTGAATAAAATAGTTTAAATACTGTTACATTCTGAATATTGATCTTCTGTGTAAATAATGATTTCTGTTTTCTGTTCTTCTTTTCTAATTACATATGATATGGGCCTAATAAGTTGCGAAGGCCCAGACCTACGCAAAAATGATATTGGGCTTTCTGTTGAACATGTTTCGGCAAGTTCCTGGGTTTTCAATACCCAGGAATGTAAATTGATACATTGAATACAAGCCCAGAATACCCAGGCCAATGTAAATAGAAATAAGGGCCTGGACTTAAGTTCTGAAAAGCAATGAATTAGGAGAAAAACCAAAAATAGAAACACATAGTATATACATATTAGGATTGGACTGTAAAATCAAAACGGGACGAGCCTCGCATGGAAAACAAAGCAGCAGGGCCCCCAAATAAATAAGAAATTTATATATATGCTAGACTAGGGAAGGTTGCTAGATAATTTCACAACCTTTCCAAAATATTAAAAGCCAATAGACGATTTAGGCACGATTTAAAAACATACTTTCCTTAATACGAGTGCACATTTGATGTGACTCAAATCGTAAATCCCGGCGAAGCCGAAACGTGTTAAGGGTCACAGGCGTACTGGTTGTGGTGTGACTAGAAATACGTTTTCGCGACGTCGTAATTCGTAAAAAATATTAAAGTTGAAACACGTACATATTGTTAAAAGGCATGTAATAAATCATATGAAACCGCAAATGACAGTTGAGCGACCGTGCTAAAACCACGGAATCCGGGAGTGCCTAACACCTTCTCCCCGGTTAACAGAATTCCTTATTCGGATTTCTCGTTGCACAGACTGATAAAAACAGAGTCAATTTCCTCGGATTCGGGATTAACCGGTGACTTGGGACACCATTATTTTCCCAAGTGGCGACTCTGAAATTAAAAAATAAAATCCCGAACCGATTGTCCTTTATTTGGAAAAACTTATTCCTCGTTGTTATTATATCCTTCCCGGGGTATTCATAATATCAAGGTGTACCTTATTCTCTTTATCGGGAATTAAACCAAAAAGGTAGTAAAAAAGGGAGGTGTGACAGCTCTGGCGACTCTGCTGGGGATAAGCAACCCAGAACTTCGGTTTAGGGTTTAAGAATTCGAGCTCGTTAGAATGGCCGTTCTCGGTATTATTTTACTCTGTTACATGCTTTGTTCAATATGCTATGTGCTTTACTACTTTGATATTATGTGGATTGTATATATAAACTGTGCCAAAAACCCTTCTCTTCTTTACCTCCGGGGATGTGCTTACTGGATGAGACTCCCCTTTCTGTTAAGTTATACCCAAGATAAGAAATAGAGGCCGGAAAAGTTACAAAGCCGAATAACCCTGCGGGTCACCGGTACATAGCCCCCTCCTCGATCCAAGTTGTCCACTCGGGTACACGGTCTAGCACTCTGTGAAACCATAAGATATTGAACATAGGTTTAAGACGATTATTTTCATCATAACTGACTTAGGGGACTCAACACAGGCGTTTGGTCCGTCTTGGACAGGTGACCCGGTAATTAAAGATCGAGCATATTATATGTTGCATTTTTAATTGTCTTTGATCATTATGCGGACCAGCAAAATTCCCGATAAAATAAAACGAGAATATTCTGAAAAAAAAGAGAGAGATATTAGCAAAAGAGTTGTTAGAAATTTGAAAAGAAAATCTTAAAAAAATAAGAAAGAACATTGTTGTTGAAATAATTGGTCAAATAATCTGACCGAACTACGCAGGTTTGATTCTCGCTATTAGGTTGGATACGTAGGCAACCCTTGAACGGGTCCAACCACCCTTTTAGAAAATGACCAAAAAATATTTAAGTTTCAAATAATCGAGGTAATTGCTATTTTTGGAAACAGCCGAATGTTCCGAAAGGATGCCGGAAGGCTGTTTTGGCAAAAATGGCCACTTCGAAAGTCGTGTCTTGTCTTTTTCAAAATAAAACCTAAAAATGAAAATTGGCTTAGAAAAAAATATATATCTTTTCCTTTTTCTGAATAAAATCGCCTTTAATAAATGTGCAGGATGAGCACGATACAGAATGAACCCTTCACTCTAATGAATAAAATCCCTTTGGAGCTAAGATTATGGTGGAACGACATGGGAAAGGAAGGACAAGATTGGGTCAAATGTTATTTGAAGGACCTTACGGGATTAATGGACATAATTCCCCGAGGCGATATAATTCGAGCACTTGTCACATGCTGGGATCCTGCACACAACGTCCTACATTTCTCTAACTTTGAACTCACTCCTACTCTTGAGGAAGTTGCTTACTATATAGGGGAAAATGAGGTCCCCCTAAAAGAAAAATACCCGATGGCTCCGAGAGCGATAACGGTGCACCGATTCCTCGACTCTCTGAAGATTGCTTGGAATGTCCATAACGAGGATTTGGCTAGTGGGTTTTGCTCCTTAAACTTCGTGTACCGTAGATATGGACATGTCAGGGGTTTCAATGACCCTACGAACAAACTCTGTAGTAAGTCCAACCGAGCAAAATGGGAGGAACAACGACGATTCGCCTTTCTGGTTGCGTTTCCCGGGATAATAATATTTCCAAGGAAGGATGGGCATATTGATACAAGAGTCGCCGGGGTGGCTAGCACTTTGCTCGTACAAGATAATTGCACATTGGCGCCAATGATCATAGCTGATATCTACCGTGCCCTTACAACATGTAAAGCAGGGCACGGCTTCTTTGAGGGATGCAACCTAATCTTGTAAATTTGGTTGATAGAACATCTAAGCCGTCATCCTTCATTCTCAAGTTATGGGCCGTCTGAAAGAACGTGCCTTGAAGAATTCTACACGAGAACAAAAGATGTTAAGCTGCCGGAGGGAGCTAAAGGTTGGATTTCATACTTACGATCATTGACCGATAGCCAAATCGATTGGGCATACGGATGGTTGCCCCTTGATGAGGTGATATACATGCCAACAGAAGGGTCACATTTCTTGATCATGGGCCTAGAAAGCGTCCAGCCTTATGCAGCATACAGGGTCTTACGACAGCTTGGAAGATATCAAGTTATACTGAAAGATGGGGACCTCAGTTTACAAGCAATAGAGATTAGTCCAGATGGGCAATTCCCGAAAGCAAAGATCCGACAGATTTGGAATGAGTGTCAAAGTGTAAGGCCCCGTAAAATTTTTGTGCATAAAACATAGTAGCTATAGTGTCATGGTCCGAATAATGTGTTAGGAATGCGTAGCTCGCCGCGGTTCGGACCCTTGGTAGTGATTTAAGTTTCAAAAATGTAGAGAATCATTTTTCCAGAAAAGTGTCAATTTTGCGGTCAAGAATACGACCGCAGATCTGCTATACGGACCGCATTCTTGCCGCAAAGCGTACTAGAGAGTTTCCCAAAATTATGTTGAAAATGCGGTCGATATGCGATCGCATAATGAATCTGTGGTGCACTTTGCGACCGCAGATCAAGAATGCGGACCGCATATTGGTCGCATTCTGTAACAGACCTTGAGTAATTTTTTAGGCCATTCTGCGGTCACTATGCGGACCGCATGTTCATTCTACGGTCGTAAAGTGCACCGCAGATTCGCCCCGGCCCAGATTTTTGTAACATTTTGACCCGATCTCTTCTTTAATATAACACCTTTCACCCTCATTTTCTCATATCATCTTTACCAAAATTAGAGAGAGAATAGAGGGGTTTTAGAAAGAGAAGTTCTTCATCTTCAAAGATTGTTCCAACCACTTAATTCCAAGGGATCCTAGGGCAAGGATTCAACTTCCCCAATCTTTTCAAGGTAAAAACCCTAACTATTTTCTTTGATTTTCAGTTTTAAATTGGGTAAAGAGAGGTTTGCATATAATAGATTTTGAAAATAGAATTTTACAATCATGCATGATTATTGAACTTGATTTCTAGTAAAAAAAAAAAGAAGTGAGTAGAAGTAAGAGTCTTCAAGAACAAGGTTGGCAAGAGTAGGATATCTTGGGTAAGCATAAAGTAGGAAGTTAACGGAAGAAAACTCATCACCAGGTATGTATGGCTAATTTTGATTCTTGTGAAATCGCCTATATGTGTGAAGTTTGTTTGGTTCGTGTTAAATTGACAAATTGTGTGAAATTCTTGATGTTGTTGTTGGATATTCAAAGTTTGTTGTTGAGCTATGAGTGATGTAAAATGAGAGTTTAATTTGGTAAAAGAATTGTGAATATTGGCTATAATGGCATATATGGTACTTTGTGGAAAAGAAACGAAACACTTGAGGATTGGTAAGTCATTGAACAATACGGTATGAATACTCTTGATTTTGGAACACTTGTAACTTGGTTGTGATATTGGCTTGAGAAGTAATTGTGAACATGAACCAACCTGTAAGTTGCTTATTTGAAATTGTTGAAATTGTGTGAAATGCCTTATCTGCTGTTTGTACTTGTTGTGTTTTAAAACTGTACGGTGGGATCGAGTTGCATGCCGCAACATGAAGAAATAAGGTGTGGGTTGGGGTGATAAGGGTGGCCGAGGTAATAAGGGTGGTCAGGGGTAATAAGGGTGGAAAGAGATCGAAATCGCTATTAAAAATTGATATAAAAATCAATAATGTGAAATTGTGAAAGGAGACAGCAGGAGAGTTTGCAACATGTGGGGCACTGATTGCCCCTTTGTTTGACTACTTGTGCTTTACGTGATTGATTGGTTATTGTTAAATTGGTTGATCGTAGAAAGTGCTTTGTGTTGAGAATTATTTGAAATGAGGAAAATGTGGAAAACATGGTTGGCTGGCTTAATTAATTGTTGATGTAATTCAATGGCTTGAGTTTACTTGGGACAAAGTTTGTCCATACATACCAGTTCAATTCAAGTGTACTGACGTTCCTTTTGCCGGGGACGCTACATTCGTGTTATGATTGTAGGTGGTTCAGTAGCAGGCACTTCAGCTCATCGGCAGTAGTATCCTTCTCCTTCCACTGCCCGTTTTGGTGAGCCCCTTTCTTCCTTGGGGCCCTGTGTGGTTCATGCCACTTTTGTTTAGATTTCATTTTGGTTTTGTAAGGTATAGCCGGAGCCTTGTTACCGGCAAGTATTGTATTCCCCTTTTTGTATCCTAGAGGCTATGTAGACATGTAAACTGTGGGACTCTAGTCTTATGTATATGTATTGTGTTATGTCGGGCGTTGTAAAAATTGCAAACTTGTTAATGAATCACTCGTATGGTTTTATTTGTTTAATGTGAAATCATTCATGATTAGTAAGATATTTGGTAAATGAAAAACAATCAACACAGGGGTAACGCGTGGGAATGAAAGGCACCCGGGTCCGCTTGACTGGGGCAACCCGGTCAGGCGCCGGTCATGTTCCCCGATTTGGGGCGTGACATCAAGTTCTGTAAAGTTAAGTTTTATTAAGACAACGATTGAGCGCCCTTCTCATAGGTGTGTTGTCGACCACATCATATAAGTAGGGGGCTACACGGGCATTTAGGAATTTACCTATTTCTTTGTTAATCTATATCGTGCGGTAAAGTGCAATGTGGAAATATCCGTGTCTAATTCGCGCCTTGTTCCCAAATTTTCAGAATATGGCACCTAAGAAGAAGGCTAGACTCGGCGTTAGGGCCAATGCCGCCCCAAGTGCAGCTGTTAATCATGTACCCGATGCCGTGGGAGAGAATGACCCACCAGTCCCGAATTTGCCTGGCCCATCTGTTCAAAACCCAAGTGTCCCTATTCCGGCTGCGGCAGAGGATGCCACCATTCCTCCTGCCGGTGTTCCTGACTCAGATACAGTTCCCGCTTCGGGCTCCGGTATCTCTAATGAAGATCTTAGGGGAGCCATTCATATGTTAACACAGTTAGTGGCCGCCCAGGCCCAAAGATCCCATGATGCCCCTGCATCCTCCAGCGGACAGGGAGATTCCTTTGGCTCCAGAGTCCACCAGTTCTTGCGATTGGCCCCTCCAGAATTGTCAGGTACCGATCCAGAGGCTGACCCACAGGATTTCCTTTATGAGATATACAAGACCCTCAGAGTGATGAAGGCTACTGATATAGGGGGGTAGAGTTGGTATCGTACAGGCTGAAGGGAACGGCACGTTCATGGTTCGAAATGTGGGAGGATTCCCGAGAGGAAGAGAGCCCTCCAGCCAGATGGGATGAGTTTGTGGATGCATTTATGGACCACTTCTTACCTACTGAGGCAATGGCAGCCCGTGCCACGGAGTTCGAGGTCCTCAAACAGGGCAGTATGAGTGTTTGGGAGTATCGCATGGAGTTCGTAAGGTTGTCCAAGTACGCTCCTCAATTAGTGTCGACCATGGATGCCCGAGTTTGACGGTTTGTTCAGGGCCTTAGCCCTTTGGTAGTGAATGAGGCCGCCACGGCAGCTTTGCACTCAGATATGAACTATGGGAGGATCGTGGGGTTTTCTCAGGCCACAGAGGCCAGGAAATTGAAGATTCGTGCAGAAAGAGAGAGTAGCAGCAGGGCCCGGTCAATGGGTCATTCAGGGAGATCACTTCCAGGGAGAGGGTCATCAGGGCCATCCCAGTCATATGCTCAGTCCTCGCGAGTGCACCGCCATCCGTGCACAGTCATCAGCAGGGCAGTTACTCGAGACCCGGTTCGGACAGCAGGAGGTCTCGTCAGTCTGGTCGTCCTGGGTGAGATCCCAGCAGTAGGGGAGACCTACATGCCCCAAGTGTGGGAGATTTCATACAGAGACTTGCTACCTTGACCTTCCAGTGTGCTTCGGGTGCGGGGTGAGAGGTCACATTCAGCGAGACTGTCGTGCACCCCGTCAGGGTATAGGTAGGGGATCTGCTCAGTCATCCGGTTCTTCAGCTGCTACATCATCAGCGCGTACTCCAGCATCAGCGGGGCGTGGTGCAGCTAGGGGTGGAGCTCAGGGTAGAGGTGGACCTAGCCGATTCTATGCATTGAGTGGCCGCCAAAATGCCGAGGCTTCTCCAGATGTTGTTATAGGTATCCTGTCTGTTCGGACTATTGATTGCTATGCCCTTATTGATCCGGGGTCCTCCTTGTCTTATGTTACTCCATTCATTGCTTCAAGTTTTGGGATAGAACCCGAACAACTTCATGAGCCGTTCTCTGTGTCGACTCCGGTTGGTGATTCTATTACAGCCTCACGAGTCTATAGAAATTGTGTTGTCACGGTGAGTGGTCATGTTACCACAGCCGATCTTATTGAGCTTGGGATGGTTGATTTTGATGTAATTATGGGGATGGATTGGCTCTATTCATGCTTTGCCAAGCTTGACTGTCGGACGAGAGTTATGAGGCTCGAGTTCCCTAACGAGCCAGTTATTGAATGGAGAGGAAATGGTGTAGTGCCAAGGGTTAGGTTTATTTCCTACCTTAAGGCTTCGAAGATGATTAAGAAGGGGTGTATCAATCACTTGGTTCGGGTGACGGATACCACCTCAGAGGTGCCTACCCTCGAGTCCGTGCCAATTGTGAATGAATTTCCTGAAGTATTTCCGGATGAGCTTCCAGGCATTCCGCCGGATAGGGAGATTGATTTTGGGATCGATGTATTGCCAGATACTCAGCCAATATCCATTCCACCATACAGAATGGCGCCAGCAGAGTTAAGGGAGTTAAAGGAGCAGCTGAGGGATTTATTAGAGAAAGGGTTCATACGACCAAGTGTGTCGCCATGGGGTGCTCCGGTTCTCTTAGTCAGAAAGAAGGATGGGTCACTTCGAATGTGTATTGATTATCGGCAGCTCAACAAAGTCACCATCGAGAATAAATATCCTTTGCCTCGAGTGGATGATCTGTTTGACCAATTGCAAGGAGCGAAGTTCTTCTCAAAAATTGATTTACGGTCCGGGTACCACCAGTTAAAAATCAGGGAGCAGGATATTCCTAAGACCGCCTTCAGAACTCGTTATGGTCACTTCGAGTTTTTGGTCATGTCTTTTGGGCTAACCAATGCCCCAGCAACTTTCATGGACCTTATGAATCGGGTTTTCAAGCCATTCCTAGATTCCTTTGTGATTGTATTCATTGACGACATCCTCATCTACTCTCGGAGCAGGGAAGATCATGCCGTTCACCTCAGAGCAGCATTGCAGATCCTTCTTCAGCACCAATTGTATGCCAAGTTCTCAAAATGTGAGTTTTGGTTGGAGTCCGTAGCCTTTCTAGGGCATGTTATTTCCAGTGAGGGAATTCAGGTGGATCCTCAAAAGATTGCGGTAGTGAAAGATTGGCCTAGACCCACGACCCCGACAGAGATTCGTAGCTTCTTGGGTTTAGCAGGGTACTATCGGAGGTTTGTAGAGGGGTTCTCAACCCTCGCTTCCCCATTGACAAAATTGACGCAGAAGGCAGTTAAGTTCCAGTGGTCCGAAGCATGTGAGAAAAGTTTCCAGGAATTGAAGTCAAGATTGACCTCGGCACCAGTATTGGCCTTGCCAGAAGGCACAGAGGGATTTGTGGTTTATTGTGATGCCTCCGGGGTTGGTTTGGGATGTGTATTGATGCAGCACGGGAAAGTCATATCTTACGCTTCCAGGCAACTCAAGAATCACGAGAAGAATTATCCGACGCATGATTTGGAGCTTGCAGCTGTTGTGTTTGCTTTGAAAATATGGCGGCACTATCTTTATGGAGTTCATGTAGATGTGTTTTCGGACCACAAGAGCCTCCAGTATTTGTTCAAGCAGAAGGAGCTAAATCTGAGACAGCGACGGTGGTTAGAATTTCTCAAGAACTATGATATGAACATATTGTACCATCTATGAAAGGCAAATGTGGTAGCCGATGCTCTTAGTCGAAAATCCACGGGTAGTTTGGCTCATTTGGGTGTGGATCAGAGACCCCTAGCTCAAGAGGTTTACCAATTAGCCAGCTTGGGGGTTCGTATCTCGGCGTCAGACGAGGGGGATATTTTGGTGCATAATGGAGGAGAATCATCATTGGTCGCGGAAATCAAGGAAAAACAGTTCATGGATCCAGCATTGGTTCGGGTAAAGGAAGCAGTCATGGATAACAAGACCTCAGCATTTGTACTCAGCAACGAAGATGGTGTATTGCGGTGTCAAGATAGGCTATGTGTTCCGGATGTTGACGAGCTTCGGGAAAGGGTAATGGCAGAGGCTCATATTTCCAGGTATTCGGTACACCCAGGTTCCACGAAAATGTATCATGACCTTAAGGAGATTTATTGGTGGAACGGTATGAAAAGGGATGTAGCAAGCTTTGTAGCTAAATGTCCGAACTGTCAACAAGTGAAGGCCGAGCATCAACGGCCTGGTGGATTAACTCAGCTTATAAAACACCAAGGTGGAAATGGGAGATGATCAATATGGATTTCGTGGTAGGGTTACCTCGCACTCGGCGTAAGTTCGACTCAATATGGGTGATAGTGGATCGACTCGCCAAATCAGCCCACTTCCTGCCTGTCAAGTCCACTGATACTGCGGAGCAATATGCAAGGTTGTACATCAAGGAGATAGTAAGGCTTCATGGCACTCCACTTTCTATCATCTCAGATCGCGGGGCTCAGTTCACAGCTAACTTTTGGAAGAAGTTTCAGCAAGGTTTGGGAACTCGGGTGAATCTCAGCACAGCTTTCCATCCACAGACCGACGGTCAGGCCGAGCGGACCATCCAGACGCTTGAAGATATGTTGCGGGCTTGTGTCTTAGATTTTAAAGGTAATTGGGATGAATACTTGCCACTGATAGAATTTGCTTACAATAACAGCTATCATTCTAGCATTCAGATGGCCCTGTTTGAGGCATTGTACGGGAGAAGATGTAGGTCGCCAATCGGGTGGTTTGAGGCAGGTGAAGCGGAATTGCTAGGGCCAGATATGGTGTACGAAGCTATGGAAAAGGTCAAGGTTATTCGGGAGAGAATGAAAACAGCACAGAGTCGTCAAAAATCCTATGCAGACGTTCGCCGAAGGGATTTGGAGTTTCAAGTCGATGATTGGGTGTTCTTAAGGGTATCTCCTATGAAGGGAGTCATGCGATTCGGAAAGAAAGGAAAATTGAGTCCTAGGTATGTCGGGCCATATCGGATCGTTCAAAGGATTGGTCAAGTTGCTTATAGGCTAGAGTTGCCTCCTGAAATGTCATCAGTGCACCCGGTATTCCATGTGTCCATGTTGGAGAAAGTGATAGGAGATCCATCTACGATCATGCCAGTCGAAGCTATAGAGGTTAATGAAGATTTGTCATATGAAGAAGTTCCAGTTGCCATTCTTGATAGGCAAGTCCGTAAATTGAGAAATAAGGAAGTTGCCTCTGTTAAAGTATTGTGGCGAAGTCAACAAGTTGAGGAGGCCACATGGGAAGCAGAAAAAGAGATGAAAGAAAAGTACCCCCATTTGTTTGATCAAGCCTAGAAGAAATTAGATGACCCTTCTACTCCTAGTAACTGCCATCTTGTCTAAGTTGTTTCCCTCTTCGTATTAGTAAAGTATCCTTCACTTTGTAATGAGTTAAATGTGTGGTTGCCTTGGGTCACTTGAACCTTTCTTGATAAATGAAATCCTTATAAATATTCGCGTGTTAAATAAACAACTAATAGTAAGTGTAGATTGGTAATGGTTTGTTGAGTGTACATGGTGTTAAATTGGTTTAATAAGGTAAGAATTCATTGAAGTGATTAGTTTTTGTGCAATTGTAACAATGTGATAGAATATATGCATTCGTTGAGGTAAGAAAGTGTATACCAGTTGTGGGAAATGTTGTATTTGTGTATTGTTGTTTGGTAATGTGTTTCGGGGGCCCTCTGACAGGTGGATATGTCCATAATACAAAGGAAACTCTGGCGAAAGTTTTCTAAAATATAAGAGTTAGTCAAAATTTTGATAGTTGCATATCATGTCTTTAAAAACCAACTCATTTATTTCAAAATCCTCATTCGAGGACGAATGATCTTAAGGGGGGGAGGATGTAAGGCCCCGTAGAATTTTTGTGCATAAAACATAGTAGCTATAGTGTCATGGTCCGAATAATATGTTAGGAATGCGTAGAATTCTTCGCGGCGAGCTTGCTCACCGCGGTTCGGACCCTTGGTAGTGATTTAAGTTTCAAAAATGTAGAGAATCATTTTTCCAGAAAAGTGTCAATTTTGTGGTCAAGAATGCGACCGCAGATCTGCTATGCGGACCGCATTCTTGCCGCAAAGCGTACCAGAGAGTTTCCCAAAATCATGTTGAAAATGCGGTCGATATGCGATCGCATAATGAATCTACGGTGCACTTTGCGACCGCAGATCAAGAATGCGGACCACATATTGGTCGCATTCTGTAACAGACCTTGAGTAATTTTTTAGGCCATTCTGCGGTCACTATGCGGACCGCATGTTCATTCTACGGTCGCAAAGTGCACCGCAGATTCGCCCCGGCCGAGATTTTTGTAACATTTTGACCCGATCTCTTCTTTAATATAATAGCTTTCACCCTCAATTTCTCACATCATCCTACCAAAATTAGAGAGAGAATAGAGGGGTTTTAGAAAGAGAAGTTCTTCATCTTCAAAGATTGTTCCAACCACTTAATTCCAAGGGATCCTAGGGCAAGGATTCAACTTCCCCAATCTTTTCAAGGTAAAAACCCTAACTATTTTCTTTGATTTTCAGTTTTAAATTGGGTAAAGAGAGGTTTGCATATAATAGCTTTTGAAAATAAAATTTTACACTCATGCATGATTATTGAACTTGATTTCTAGTAAAAAAAAGAAGTGAGTAGAAGTAAGAGTCTTCAAGAACAAGGTTGGCAAGAGTAGGATATCTTGGGTAAGCATAAAGTAGGAAGTTAACGGAAGAAAACTCATCACCAGGTATGTATGGCTAATTTTGATTCTCGTGAAATCGCCTATATGTGTGAAGTTTGTTTGGTTCGTGTTAAATTGACAAATTATGTGAAATTCTTGATGTTGTTGTTGGATATTCAAAGTTTGTTGTTGAGCTATGAGTGATGTAAAATGAGAGTTTAATTTGGTAAAAGAATTGTGAATAATGGCTATAATGGCATATATGGTACTTTGTGGAAAAGAAACGAAACACTTGAGGATTGGTAAGTCATTGAACAATACGGTATGAATACTCTTGATTTTGGAACACTTGTAACTTAGTTGTGATATTGGCTTGAGAAGTAATTGTGAACATGAACCAACCTGTAAGTTGCTTATTTGAACTTGTTGAAATTGTGTGAAATGCCTTATCTGCTGTTTGTACTTGTTGTGTTTTAAAACCTGTACGGTGGGATCGGGTTGCGCGCCGCAACGTGAGGAAATAAGGTGTGGGTTGGGGTGATAAGGGTGGCCGAGGTAATAAGGGTGGTCGGGGGTAATAAGGATGGAAAGCGATCGAAATCGCTATTGAAAATTGATATAAAAATCAATAATGTGAAATTGTGAAAGGAGACAGCAGGAGAGTTTGCAACCTGTGGGGCACCGATTGCCCCTTTGTTTGACTACTTGTGCTTTACGTGATTGATTGGTTATTGTTAAATTGGTTGATCGTAGAAAGTGCTTTGTGTTGAGAATTATTTGAAATGAGGAAAATGTGGAAAACATGGTTGGCTGGCTTAATTAATTGTTGATGTAATTCAATGGCTTGAGTTTACTTGGGACAAAGTTTGTCCATACATACCAGTACAATTCAAGTGTACTGACGTTCCTTTTGACGGGGACGCTACATTCGTATTATGATTGTAGGTGGTTCAGTAGAAGGCACTTCAGCGCATCGGCAGTAGTATTCTTCGCCTTCCACTGCCCGTTTTGGTGAGCCCCTTTCTTCCTTGGGGCCCTGTATGGTTCATGCCACTTTTGTTTAGATTTCATTTTGGTTTTGTAAGGTATAGCCGGAGCCTTGTTACCGGCAAGTATTGTATTCCCCTTTTTGTATCCTAGAGGCTCGGTAGACATGTAAACTGTGGGACTCCAGTCTTATGTATATGTATTGTGTTATGTCGGGCGTTGTAAATATTACAAACTTGTTAATGAATCACTCGTATGGTTTTATTTGTTTAATGTGAAATCATTCATGATTAGTAAGATATTTGGTAAATGAAAAACAATCAACACAGGGGTAACGCGTGGGAATGAAAGGCACCCAGGTCCGCTTGACTGGGGCAACCCGGTCAGGCGCCGGTCATGTCTCCCCGATTTGGGGCGTGACACAAAGTTTGAAGGTAGATACTTGTGTGGAAAATAGAGCTCAGGGAGAAGTATCGCCAGGGTATGTCGCATGGTATCGTCGAGGTATTGAGCATGATAGACCATTGAAAAGGCCTCACATTCAAGATTTGGCCGAATAGTCTAAGGAATACGAAAATTGGGTGGCCAAAGAAAATGAGTATAGAGCCAAGATCAGCTTGCTAGAAAAACAGTTTCGAGATCTCCAATTCGAGAGCGGTTTATAGACAGCATCTGACGAAGGAGAAAAGAAGCAACTGAGAAAAGAGAATGAAATCTTAAAGGCTCAAGTTGCAAAAATGAAAATTGCATCTGAGACCCCAGTTCGCCTAGCCCGAGATGAGAAATTGATTGAAAATCTTCAGCGCAAAGTGAATGACTATAGCTTTGATCTTGATAAAGCATAAAAAGAGTTAGTCAGGGTTCGGAAACAACTTGCCAGAGATGCCGATGAAAGAGCTAGAATGGTTCAGCAGCTACAAGATAAACATGAAGTTGAGGTAGCTCGATTGAGAAAGAAAGTCATTACAGCCACAGTCAAAAGTAGCAAGAAAATCAAAGAGTTTGAGGAAGAAAGAGAGCATTGTTACACAGCTATGGCTCGATTAGAATGTGAGTTACAACAACTACAGAAAGAGAACCAACAAACCTTAGACGCTCGCGCCAAATAGATCAGCAGACTGCTTTAAGAAAAAGGGGTCATTCGAGAAAGAATCGTCAATATTGCTCGGTACATCACCAGAAAATGCCAATTGTATGAGGATATGTCCCAGGCAACATTTGCATCAGCCGTAAAGTTCTTTGTAAAGCAAGTCATGTCCGACCTAGATAAACTCCAAAGTGGATTAGCATATAGGCCCGCGGTAAGACCAAACTACGTCTCGCGGGCATTAGGGGCATTAATGTACTCATAGGGCATGCATTTTATATCTGTATTCCTTTTTGCATTAGTAGCACAACATCATTTTGTAATCAATGTTTTTGAGTATCAATGAAAAGTTCAAAAGAAGTTGTGGCTAATCTTTTTTTCTGCTTTATACCAATTGTCTGGGCGATACGCAAATATGTAGGAACGAAAAAGCAAATTGAAAATGAAAAAAAAAAGAAGAAGGAGAGAAAAAAAAGAAAAGAGAATGAGAAAAAAAAGAGAAAAAGAAAAGAAAAAAAAGATGAATGAAAAAAGAGAGGGAAAGAAAAGACGATTGTTGATCCAAAATGGAATAAATGCCGGAATGATGCATAATGATCAAGGGCAAAAGTTGTGATTTTTAATCATTACATTTTACCCCTTTGTGAACTAACTATTAACAAGTGTTTTTGTTGATGAGTATCAGATTTCAGCTGGCAACTGGCAATTGGCATTCTAGCACATCATCATTACAACACCCGATCAAAAGCTATGTCTAAGGCTGTGACTCAGCAGATTGAACCTACTATCATGGACCCAGTACAGGAAGAAGAGGTTGTGTATGTTTCGGGTATGAAAGAGGAGATGTATAAGCTAAAGCAGCAAATGTCGGAAATGTACCAAGCCTGGTCCAGGGGTCAACCTTTACCCACATATCCAGCCAATCCACATATGTCCCTCCCGCAAACCCTAATCCTGAACCACCAACCATGAACTCATCCTCCACGTACCCAAATTACCAACACTACTATGCCACAACTTCACAGGCACCACCACCACTGTCCAAACAGATTCCACCTCAACCACCACAAGTCGCCCCGGTATACGTGGCACCACCACCTGTTGCTATACATAAATCGTCAAGTGAACCAGTGTTCCACGTGCAAGACGCACATTACTATCCGCCGAAGCCGACATTCAGGTAGCATGGCTCCTATACCCCACTTATGGAGATGACAGAAGAAAATCCCGTCAAGAACTTGGAGCAAGAAGAAATGGCACAGAAGATGAGAAGTTTGGAACAATCGTTCCGTAACATACAAGGGCTAGGAGGTCAAGTGAGCGTCGCATATAAAGATTTGTGTTTGTTTCCAGAAGTGCAGCTCCCGGCTGGATTCAAGCTACCTAAGTTCGACATGTACGATGGACACGAGGATCCGGTAGACTATCTAAGGGGTTATTGTAGCAAGATGCGTGGTGCAGGGGGAAAATATGAACTATTGATGGCGTATTTTAGCCGGAGTTTGAGCGGTTCTGCGCTGGAGTGGTATACACGTCAGGATCACACTAGATGGTTCATCTGGGATGATCTAGCTCAGTCATTTGCTAACCACTTCCAGTACAACTTAGAGATAATTCCAAACAGGCTGTCGCTAACGAAGATGGAAAAGAAGCACGGGGAAAGTTTCCGGGAGTACGACTTTATATGCAGGGAACAAGCAGCACGGGTGGACCCTCCTATGAAGGAAACATAAATGGTGGATTGTTTTCTACAAGCCTTAGAGCCTACTTACTATGGTGATCTGGTATCAGCTATTGGTAAAACTTTTAATGAAGTGGTGAAAATGGGGAGTTTCGTAGAAGAAGGATTGAAAACCAACAAAATCATGAGCTTTTTGGCTATCAAGGCCACGAACCAGGCGATACAAACCGGAAATGGGGTGTTTATCGGTAAAAAGAAGAAGGAAGAGGTTGCAGTTGTTGAAACTAGACCGTGGTCTCAGGGCCAAAATACATACCATCATCCACCTCGTCCATACCAATCATACCCACCAGCACCCTACAATCCACCTCCACCATATTATCCGCCCACTATCCTACATTACTCCGTCCCACATGCTCAACATTACCCACCACCTCTATATGTATGGCATGCCCAAACTCCACAAAACGTCTACCACACACAAAACACCTACCCACCTTCCAGAACCTATAAGAATCCAAATAAATCCAGCTTCCGTCCGGATCCTGATGTGAGAAACAGAGCCCAAACAAAGAAAACATTCACTCCACTGGGGGAGTCTTACACCAGTCTTTATCATCGCCTGAAGGAGTTGGGGATCCTAAGCCCGATTGAGCCAAAACTTCTAAACCAACCACCTAGAAACATTGACCAGTCAGTCAGATGTGAATATTGTTCTGGGGCGCCGGGGCACGATACTGAAAAGTGTTGGCACTTGAAATCTGCTATACAGGAGCTCATTGACACTAGGAGGATCGAGGTGCAGGCTCCAGAGACTCCTAATATTACTCAGAATCCAATACCAAATCATCGTGAGACGCACATGATAGAGTTAGAGCAAGGAGAAAGCAGCAAAAAACCGTCCCAATCGGTGATGATGATAAAAGCCAATAGCAAAGTGGAGAAAGAGGTTGAGAAAGAGAAAGTGACAGCCGAGTTACCAGTGAAAAAGCCGCCAGTGGTTGAAACTATGAAAATTGTGGTGCCAGGAGCTAAACTGTTGTTGACAGTAAAAGGAGCATACGTAGAACCTGTAGTCATTAAACCGGTGGTGCAAATGCCAGTGGTAGATACTAAAGCCATACCTTGGAACACAACAAAGTCACAGAGATGTACATGGTAAAGGAGGTTGCAGGTGAGGTCAATAAAACACATGGCCTAACTCGTTCAGGGTGATGCTTTGCTCCGGAAGCGTTAAAGAAAACAAAGGTGGTGAAGGAGAATCATGTGAAGAAACTAGTTTCTGAAGAAGAAGCAGAAGTGTTTTTGAAGAAGATAAAAGCTCAAGAATATTCGATAGTAGAGCAGCTGAGAAAGATGCCTGCACAAATATCAATGCTTTCATTGTTAATCCATTCAGAAGAGCACAGGAAGGCGTTATTGAAGATTCTGAACGAAGTACATGTCCCCGAGAAAATCTCAATTTTCCATCTTGAAAAGATCACGAACAAAATTTTTGAGACGAACACGATAACATTCTCAGATAATGAATTGCCTATTGAAGGGACGGAGCACAACAAAGCACTTTATCTCACCGTCAAAAGTGAAGAATCTGTGGTGAATCGGGTCCTAATAGATAACGGGTCAAGTGCAAACATTTGTCCACTCTCAACTCTGGGAAAACTGAAGATTAATCCTAATAGAATCCATCGAAATAGTGTGAATGTACGGGGGTTTGACGGAGGAAGCAAAAATACTTTGGGAGACATTGTGCTGGAAGTCACCATTGGACCGGTGGACTTTACCATGGAATTCCAGGTGTTGGATGTCACTATTTCTTATAATCTATTACTGGGACGTCCATGGATCCATGCGGCCAAAGCTGTACCATCTTTCTTGCACCAGATGGTAAAATTCGAATGGGAACAGCAGGAAATTATAGTGCATGGAGATGAAGATGCTTGTAACAACATAATTCCTTTTGAAGAAATCGAAGGGGACAAGGGCTCATGGGTGTATCAGGTGACAGATGTTTTGGTAGTTAACAAGATATCTGAAGGGGAGAGCAAGCCAATTCCTGCAGTGGCACCTACAACAGTAATGGTGGCTAAAGAAATGATCAGAAATGGGTTCGCACCGGGAAAAGATTTGGGGATAGCTTTACAGGGGATAACACAACATGTCCACTTGCCGGGAAATAATGATACCTTTGGCCTGGGCTTTAAACTTACTTCTACCTGTAAACGCGTGATTTTTGACCCTCCCCGAGATTTTTCACAGTTTAGCGTAAAATATTTAGTTTAGGCCTAATATAGCTATCTTAGCTATTTTTGACTCTTTTACTTTATTTTTACCTTAAAATGAAAAATAACAAAAAAATATAGTTTTATTAATATTTTGTAGTCATTTTTAAATTTAAAAATACAAAAAATAGTACTTTATATTTTTATTTTTATATAAAAAAACGAAAATTATAAAATAAATAATATAATTAGTATTTTTGTGGTTACTTTAATCTTGAAAAAATATAAAAGATAGTGTTGTTTTAATTATTAGTCTTATAGTTATTTTTCTTATGTATGATTAATTTAACAACATTGTGTTCTCATTCTCGGTTCTGGGCAAAGAATAATATTCGGGTTCAAACTACCCGGTTTTATAATTTTCGGACCTAGCCCATAATAATCCGAGTCCACCACACGGGGAACACGGACAGAACAACCCATACCCACACATGCAACATGACACAAACATATTTTTTTATAGGAAAAAGACAATTGGGAAGGATGTGGAGTGAGCTGGAAAGAAAAAAAGGAAAAAAGAGAAAAATTAAAAAAGGATAAAATCCATACAAATATATATACACAGACGACAATACAATTTAAAAGGGGGAAGGGGACAATTTGAAAAGGATTAAAAAACGAAAAGAGAAAGACAAAAATATAAAACCACATGCACACACGTGAGGGGAGTCATGTTCAGTCAAAAGAAAATGAAATGCTACTATTTGATGAAAAGAAGTAAAAAATGACACTATAAAGAAGATGGAATACTTCTTCTTCAGCAGAAGAAAAGACCATGAAAGCCTAACAATCTACTGCCGCCAACAAAACCACCCGTCGACCACCCTCCAGCCATCATCTGCTCCGTCGACCACCCTCGCCACTGTCACAACCATCAGCACGCTCAAACCCAGTGACCTCACTTCAGTGGTGACACAATAAATACACACGCACACAGGTGCAACGGGCGGGTAGCAGCAGTTAAAGATCGGGAATGAAAGGGAGGTGACGAGTGGCATCCTAAAGGTCGACGAAACAATAGTCTCGATGTAGGTTCGTTCGAGCTGTCCGTCTGTGATTTCGAGGTGCCGAGTCCGTCGTTGAATGTTGTTGAATTTCCGGCAAGCTCGAGTTCGTTGCCGTCTATGGGTTTCCAGCCGTGGTTCCATTTCGAGTTTCCGTTCCAGCCCATACCACAATTTTGCTCGAACAATTGTAAAGCTCAGGTTCATTTTGAGACCCAATCTTGAACTCTACATCTTTATTTCTTCTTATATGAATATGTTCTGTAGTTTATTTGGCATTTTAATTAATACTATGTGATAGTCTTAAACTCTATATCTTTTATTTCCTCTTATGTTAATATGCTGTGTTAGATTATTTGGCATTTTAGTTAATATTATGTGATGATAACAGAGAGATAGTGAATAGAAAGTACATAAAGATGGTTAAAAAAACGTGTAAATGAATATAGGGTAGTTGAACTTTAGAATAATAATTTGGAATTGTGTTATTACAAAAATGCCTTTTGTATATAACCTTCGAAATCGAGACATGCTGTTTAGCGAATTTTCGTGGCCCTCGCAAAGCTAAAACGCGTTAGTTGCTTAGGTGCGTATTTTAATAATATCACATTCCTAAACTCGGGTGCACATTTATGTGACCCAAATCCAAATCTCAATAAAGTCGAAATGTGTCGATAATCACGGGTACCTTGATTGTAACGTGGTTTGAGAGGCATTTTCATGATGTTGCAATTCTTTAACTAAAATAATGAATAATAATATTAAAAGCGGTTAAAGGTTAAAATTTGCACATAAGTTAAATCATAGTAATTCAGATAAATAAGCCGAATATGACAGTTGAGCGACCGTGCTAGAACCACGAAACTCGGGAATGCCTAACTCCTTCTCCCCGGTTAACAGAATTCCTTATCCGGATTTCTGGTTCGCGGATCGTTAAATAGAGTCAAACCTTTCCTCGATTCGGGATTCAACCGGTGACTTGGGACACCATAAATCTCCCAAGTGGCGACTCTGAACCTCTTGATAAATAAATCCCATTTTCGATTGTCCCTTAATTGGAGTAACTCTCTTATAATCGCTCCCTCGCGGGATCAGCGGAAAAAGGAGGTGTGACAGCTCTGGCGACTCTGCTGGGGACTATTAACCCAGAACCACTGGTTCAGGGTTTAAGAATTCGAGCTTTGAATAATTGTTATATTTGGCTTGTTTATTATCTGATTTTATTATATGTTTGAACTAATGTGCAATGTTGTTTTTTCCACTTTGATATTTTGTGAATTGTATATAAATTGTGCCGATACCCATTTTCTTCTTTTGAGTCTCTTTGAAATATAATCTCGGGCATTTGCTGGACATAGCCCGTTTTTCTCAAGATAGTTGTGGTGCTTGGCACCCGGTGAAGGATTTGTAGTCACACATGTTTAGGCGGGGAGCATTGTCAATTAAGCCGGAAAGCTATGCTACCGGTGCACTGACACTCCTCGGCTCGAGTTGTCCGCTCGAGTAAAAGCCAGTCTAGACACATTTTCCAACAAGATGATGAACCCAGAACCACCGGATCATGGTTTTAGAACTCGAGCTTTGAATAATTGTTGTATTTGGTTTATTATCTTGGGTGTAAATGTGCAAAATGATATTTTTTATCGCTTTGATATTGTTTGAACTGTATATATATATTGTGCCGAAACCATTCTTTTTCTCACCCCCGGGGATGTGCTCACTGGTTGAGACTCCCTATTCTGTTAGTGTCATACCCCGAAATAAGAAAGAGGTTCGGAAAGTTTCTAAGTCGGCTGGCCTTTTGGTTCGCGGAAAGGAGCTCCTTCCTCAGCTCGAGTTGTTCGCTCGGGTACACAGTCTAGATCATATACCGAGGTTTTGAACTTAGAATAACGTGACTTCATGCCGGATCCCTAGTAGGAACACTTATTTGCATCATGTTGCATTTGACTTAGGGGACTCAACACAGGGGTTGGGTTCGTCTAGGACAGGTGACCTGAAATGAAAAGACCATCCTGCTGCATCCTGTTTGTTTTACGCATTTATTTGTTTCAGACTTGCAGGCTAACCGTTTTTTTTAAATATTGAGGAAAATGAAAAAAAATAGTTTCAAAATAGTTTTTTTTTACTTAAAAAAAAGTTTGTTGTAAAATAAAAAAAAATGTGTGATTAAAAAAAATATATATATAGTTTGTTTCATTTACAGATGTAGTTTTTTTTTATTTGACCGAACTACACAGGTTTGATTCTCGCCATTAGGTGGGATACGTAGGCAACCCTCATCGGGTCCAACCACCCCTTCAAATAAAATTTAAAAAAAAATGTCGAACTTTTAGTATTCAATAAAATCAAAGTAACGCTGTTTTTTAAAATAGCCAAATGTTCCGAAAGGACACCGGAAGGCTGTTTTTGCAAAAATGGCCACTTTGAAGTCTTTTCTTTTTCTTTTTGAATAATAGCCTTGAAATATTCCATATAGAAATGTTGAAAGGTTGTAGCCTCAAAATAAAGTTTGGGTTACCACCCTTTTTAAAAACAAATCAAAAAAATGTGTGTTTAATTTTGTCAATAAAATCAAAGTGATGCCGTTGTTGAAAATAGCTGAATGTTCCGAAAGGATGCCGGAAGGCTATTTTTCCAAAAATAGCCGCTTTGAGTCATTTTAGATAATTTACGAGCATAGCCTTGAAATATTCCTTGTGGAAATGTTGCAAGGCCATAGCCGCAAAATCAAGTTCGGGTTCACACCCCTTTTGCAAGAATAACCAAACAAAATGTGTCAAATTTTTTATTTTATTATAAATAAATCGGGTGATGCTATTCTTGCTTAAAATAAGCCGAATGTTCCCCAAAAGGACGCCAGAAGGCTATTTTTGCAAGAATAGCCACTTTGATTCTTTATAAATAATTTTTGGGCACATCCTTGAAATATTCCCTCGTGCAAAAATTGAAAGGCCGTATCCGCAAAATTAAGTTTGAGTCATCACTCAACTTTGCAAAAAAAAAAACAACATATGGTTTTGCTGAAATGGCCACATTTGGCATTTAAACTTTCTCAGTCTTGTGTTGGCCTGTGTCGGTGCTGAACGATGCCCCATGGGCCCTAAGATGAAATTTTTTGAATTTGTAGTCTATTATATAAAATTTTGCAAAAATAGCCGCTTTGTCAAATAAGTCATTACATGGCCAATTTTGTAAAAATAGTCAATTGACATTAGAAACTTCTCAGTCTTGTGTTGGCTTATGGCGATGCCGAACGATGCCCCCATGAGCCACAGGAGGAAATTTTTTTTCAAGTTTATCTTTTTTATTAAATAAATTTTGCAAAAATAGCCATTTTTACCAAATAAGCCATTACATGGCTAATTTTGTAGAAATAGTCATAATTGGCGCTAAAAATACTCTTATTCTTGTAGAAATCTCTGGCACAAGGTGAGAAAGTTTTTCATCAGAGTTTGTAGTTGGAGTCTTCCTTCAAAGAAAAAAAAATCAAAAAAAAATCAAATAAACATCTCTTTATTTCTTGCATTAATTTGCAAGAACTACGCTCGGTCCGATTCATGCGGGGTCATGATACGTAGGCAATCTCCATAAGATTCGACCACAACTGTATATGTATATATATGAAAATAATAAAAAAAAAAAAATTGATAAGGACTGGCTGAGTCCATTCTAACATGTTTTGTCTTGAATTGAAAAGTAAGTAGAAGGTGGTTGGTTTGTGACAAGCGGACAACGCAAGATCCCCGAAAGTTGGTACAGGAGGAAATAACCCAATGATTGAAAAGCTTAGAACAGTGGTTGAAAAACACGCACGGGTTGGCAAGTCAAAAGAGTGTTGCTTTCAAAGATCTATGCTTGTTTCCCGATGTCCACTTGCCACCTGGTTTCAAGATTCCCAAATTTGAAAAGTACGATGGACATGGACATCCCATAGCCCATTTGAAAAGGTATTGCAATCAACTAAGGAGTCTGGGAAGAAATGAAGAATTGTTAATAGCTTACTTTGGGGAAAGCCTTACAGGAGTAGCCTCTGAATGGTTTTGGGATCAAGATGCATCTCGGTGGCACGTCTGGAACGACATGGCACAGGCCTTTGTCAAACAATTCCAATACAACATCGACATTGCCCCAGACCGCATTTTTCTTTCAAATTTGAAGAAGAAATCAAGTGAAAGTTTTAGGGAATATGCCTTTAAATTGAGAGAGCAAGCGGCTCGTGCTGAGCCACCCATGGATGAACATGAGTTAATCAGTGTCTTCCTTCAGGCTCAAGAGCCGGATTATTTTCAGAACATGATGTCTGCGGTTGGTCAATCCTTCTTGGATGTAATCAAAATGGGAGAAATGGTAGAGAACGGACTTAAGACAGGCAGAATTATAAGTCAAGCGGCTCTCACGGCTACAGCTCAGGCTGTCCAATTTGAATCTAGTGACACGAATGAGAGGGATGAAGAAGTCATGATGATATTAGTGTCAAGAAAAGGTTCCAGAAGCACACCTCGACGGTATGCGATGTCTCAACAGGTTTTCCATAACTCCTCTGAGCATTACTATCCACCTCCGAACCCACCATACTCAGTTGATCCACCCCAGTATGTTATTCAACCATCAAATCATCCAAGAAAGCGAGCACGGGCATTACAAAATCTCTACCAGCCTCTGCAAAATTTCCAAATACCTTATAACCCACTTCCAAACCAAGGGTATAGAAGGGAACCGAAGTTGAAGGATAATTTCACACCAATAGGAGTTTCCTATGCAAGCTTATTTGAGAAGTTAAAGCAACAGGACATGATTGCACTCATCCCTCCAAATCATATGGACCCACGTGCAAGGAGCTTTGACCCATCTAAAAGGTGTGAATACCATTCCCATGCCCAGGGGCACAACATGGAAAGTTGTCGGGATTTGAAAAGGGAAATAGAAAGGATGATCCAAGAAAGATTGATTGTGATTCATAACAGTGACACCCAGAATATCGCGCTGAATCCGTTACCTGCACCTGATGATACACACTTTCTGGCGGTGATGCCTGGTGACACGGAATATGAGAATCCACTTGGGAATTTGCCGACTGAAATGAGAGAAGGCCATAGTGGTTCTGATAATCAAATTCGTGGCTAAATGTCAAGCTTATCAATTGGAGAGTCATTTGTGGTGGCTTATTTTGTTGTCATTTCTATTTGTCCGAGTTATTTCAGAATGGTAATCCGAATGTTATTTTTTTGGCTCAAACCTTTTATCCTCGTATTTTTCTTTTGATCATAGTGTCTGGTCTAAAAGGGTCTAGGTTCGTTCTAAGGGTTGTAACCCCAGTTTTGTTTTTTGGTTGTTCGAGTCATTGTTTTATCGGTTAATGCAATGACCTATTTTTTCTAGACATTTTCTGTTATTTAGTCCTCTCCTTCTTATAGTTCTTTTTCTGCTAGCTCTAGTGACATGACGTGCACGCATAGTTCTGGCCAGATCTTAAAAGTTAATCACAAAACCATTGGGAGGTGATCGAGATATTTCAATGAAATAAGAACGATTTGAGATTATTCGAAACCCGAGTCATGAGAAACTGGGGCAAGTAAAGAAAACCATTAAAGCCAAGCTGCAAAAATTGACATGGGGTCGTTCATAATAATGAAAATGAGAGTGTTGCCCAACAGTGCTTTAAAGATATGACGAATATTATTGTGTTGTTTACACTTGACATGTTTTGAAGATTGGAATGACAAAGGCATTTTGTTCTGCTATCCAAATACTTTATCCATCGTCAACCCTTTGAGCCTTATTTTAAATTCTTTCATACCCCTCCTTCGAAATTAGTTGCAAAGACTAGAAACACAAGTTTGAAAGGCAAGACAAGAAAGGGATAAAGAAAAAAGTAAAGAAAAAGAAAACAACAAAAAGAGATAAAGAAAAGAAAAAGAAAAATGTGTGAAAAAAAAAGAAACTTGAAAAAGAGGAATTGGGAACTACGTTTGACCCGATTCCTCAAAGAGGATACGTAGGCGCTTCACGGCTCGGTCATAGTGTAAATAAAAATAAAAAATCCCCAAACAAAAAACTGGGGCAACAAAAAGTCGTGTTTATAAAGGAAAATATAGATTCCGAAGGTTGTAATTTTGAACCCACATTGTTCTGTTTTGAGCCTTTAATACCATCTCATGTTAGCCCTATCCAAATCCACATTACGGTCCAAAGAAAGACCTTTCTACCAATCTTCAAAAGAGGCCAAGTCAGGCAAATGAGAGAAGTCTTTTCAGAACATAACACTCTGATTCCTATCAGAAAAGACTCGGATCTGCAGCAGAAGAAATATGAGAGAATCTTAGCGGTAACACCCCCAATCCCCAGGTGAAGAGAAACACAAATGAGAGAGTCTTAGCGGTGAAAACCTTCACAAGCACCATAAGGCGATGAAAGCTGTTAGAAAAACCGTAATGAGGGAGGCTTGATAGTGAAAACCCTCGGGCACTACAAACCGAACGAAGATTGGAAACTAGATGGGAAAACCCTAGGCGAAGATTACAAAAAGCGGTTTAGCGACGGATGATAGGCTATATGTGCATGTCATGTCCATTAGAGTGGGTATCCACGTTTGATAGGTTTACTTTATAATTTTTCTTTTTAGAGAGTCATCTTCCGTTTCGTCTTTTATTCTGTTTCCTTTTATCTTTCTCCTTTTTATCGAAAATTTCCCAATAGAGTCTGTTTGCAAGAAATGACTGCAAAATTTTCCATCAACTTTTCAATTACGCAAGTCGGGATATTGATTGGTACCCCCAGGTGGTATAAGTCAGGAGGGATCAAGCGCAAGGCCAGTGTCTAGAGGGATATTCCCCACCAATAGGAAAATGACAAGGGGATGGATTGGTGTCAATGAGGATATCTCAAGGAAGGTTAATGACTTCAAGGCCAAGGTCAAGGGGACTCAAAGGTCGGTAAATGCCCATTCCTTAGATATGCGGCAAAAGAAAGGGAGATATCCCCAGCAGAAAGGTATTCTACTGACAATGGTTCACCAGTGAAACATGCAAGGTCTTCACGCAAGGTCACTATCATAGGAATTCGGGTGGTCAGGATACCAGTGGAAAACCACGCGGAAAGGCTCCTGAATAAAAGAATCATCAAGGAAGGCGTGGAAGCAAGAAAGGAGAAAACTATCCCCAGCATGAATATTATCAAATGATAACATCCCCGGCAGGGTCTGACAATGAAATGCAGAGCAGGGAAAGGAGAGGAGACCATCCCTAGCAGGAGCACGACATTTTAAAACTCACCAATTTTTATTTGATTTGAAATAGGAAAAAGAGGGATTGTTGGCAGAAAAGCATGCCACGAAGATGATTCTCAAACTGGGGCAGAAAATTTTCTCCCGTTGCGAAAATTTTCTCGAAACCAAATACCCGGTTGGGGAAAGAAGCTAGATAATGCGAGGAAATGATCTTTGAACCCGATTATCCCCAGTAGATTTGAAAGAAAGAAAACTACAAGCTGTGATAGAGGAAATTATACCCCCAACAGACAGGACAAAACGAGGAAGCTTGTGTTCAGAAAGGCAAGAAGCCGGTATCATCCCCAGCAGTTCTCGGAGAAATGAAACACTGATTTCGAGATTTCCCCGGCAGCACTATATGCTACAAGTTTTTTCAAGGGAGCAAAGCGCAACTTTCGAAGGAGGTTTGGAAAGAGGAAAAAGGAAAAGGGATCCCCCGATAGGACAATCCTCAACTAATGACATTTCAGTCCCCAGCGATCCCGGGAGAGAATAAAAGGTCTTGAAGGAAGTAGAAAAGGAGGAAATAGAGAAGATTTTCCCAGCAGCATTATCCCCAGCAGGTAAGTAAACAATTCCAAAGATATCCCCAGCAGTCAAGGGAAAAATAACACGACCTAGGAGGAAAGCAATTTCGAAACAAGGTAATTCAGAAGAAATGATGGGATGGAGTTAGTGAGTTGATGTTGAAGTCACGGAGCCCGCCTGAAGAATAGAGTGGCGAGTTAGTTTTGAAGTTATAGTTGAAGTCAGGGAGCCCGCCTGAAGAATGGAGTGGCGATTTATTTTGAAGTGGTAGTTGAAGTCAGGGAACCCGCCTGAAGAATGGAGCGGCAATTTAGTTTTGAGTTATAGTTGAAGTCAGGGAGCCCTCCTGAAGAATGGAGTGGCGATTTAGTTTCGAGTTGTAGTTGAAGTCAGGGAGCCCGCCTGAAGAATGGTGTGGCGATTGAGTTTTTGAGTTGTAGTTGAAGTTAGGGAGCCTGCCTGAAGAATGGAGTGGCGATTTAGTTTCGAGTTGTAGTTGAAGTCAGGGAGCCCGCCTGAAGAATGGAGTGGAGATTGAGTTTTTGAGTTGTAGTTGAAGTCAGGGAGCCCGCCTGTGAAGAATGGAGTGGCGATTTAGTTTTTGAGTTGTGGTTGAAGTCAAGGAGCCCGCCTGAAGAATGGAGTGGCGATTTAGTTTTTGAAGCTATAGTTATAGATAATTTAATAGGAAGTGAAAAACAACAATTAGAGATTTTAGATGAAAGCAACAAGAAGAAGGAAGCAACAATTGAAAGATTTCAAGTAAGGCATCAATTTAGACCTAGTCTGAGGAATTATCTCCTAGCGTCAAAATCTTAGTCTGATGAATCTTTCTCCTAAGATATCAAAATCTCAGTCCGATGAATCTTTCTCCTGAGATCACAACAATTTAGACCTAGTCTGAGGAATTATCTCCTAGCGTCAAAATCTTAGTCTGATGAATCTTTCTCCTAAGATATCAAAATCTCAGTCCGATGAATCTTTCTCCTGAGATCACAACAATTTAGACCTAGTCTGAGGAATTATCTCCTAGCGTCAAAATCTTAGTCTGATGAATCTTTCTCCTAAGATATCAAAATCTCAGTCCGATGAATCTTTCTCCTGAGATCATCAAAATCTCAGTCTGATGAATCTTTCTCCTGAGATCACAACAATTTAGACCTAGTCCGAGGAATTATCTCCTAGCGTCAAAATCTTAGTCCGATGAATCTTTCTCCTAAGATATCAAAATCTTAGTCAGATGAATGTTTTTGTTTCTCCTGAGATGGTAATCATTCGATCTATACATTTCAAGTTTTGGTAATCAGGTGCCCGCCTGAAGAATGGAATGACAATTTATGATTAAAGTTTGTTGTTAAAGTCAGAAGCCCGCCAGAAAAGCAGAACGGCGTCTCGGTTTCCAAGATTTGATAAGGATAGTGAACAATCGAAAAGCGACAGAGTGCAACGGAAATCCCTAGCATGAATCAGAAGGAAGGCAACAAGGATCAGAAAAGATAGATTCAGACTTCGAAGGAGAATAGTTCGAAGATCACAATAAGGGATTCACTTCGAAGTGCAATGCAAGTTAGCAACAAAAGAAGCTTGCGACCAGAATGCGAGTCAACAGTCCGAGATTATCAACAGAAGTTAGTCACAATGAAAAAAGGCAAGGAGTTAATCCAAGTGCAGAAGTTGAGGAAAGATGTGGTGTGCTCAAGACATGGCCGAGGTCACAAGCACTGCATACCTGGTCTTGATCCGAAAAGCAGCACCTGCAACTAGCAAGTATCAAGGTTCAAATTAAGGTAGTAAAGGAGAGTCATGTGAAGAAGCCGGTCTCTGAAGAAGAAGCAGAAGAGTTTTTGAAGAAGATAAAAGCTCAAGACTATTCGATAGTAGAGCGGCTGAGAAAGACGCCTGCACAAATTTTATTACTTTCATTGCTAATTCACTCAGAGGAGCACAGGAAGGCGTTATTGAAGATTCTGAACGAAGTACATGTCCCCGAGAAAATCTCAGTTTTCCATCTTGAAAAGATCACGAACAAAATTTTTGAGACAAACAAGATAACATTCTTAGATAATGAATTGCCAATTGAAGGGACGGAGCACAACAAAGAACTTTATCTCACCGTCAAAAGTGAAGAATCTGTGGTGACTCGGGTCCTAATAGATAACGGGTCAAGTGCAAACATTTGTCCACTCTCAACTCTGGGAAAACTGAAGATTAATCCTGATAGAATCCGTCGAAATAGTGTGAGTGTACGGGGGTTTGACGGAGGAAGCAAAAATACTTTGGGAGACATTGTGCTGGAAGTCACCATTGGACCAGTGGACTTTACTATGGAATTCTAGGTGTTGGATGTCACTATATCTTATAATCTATTATTGGGACGTCCATGGATCCATGCGGCCAAAGCTGTACCATCTTTCTTGCACCAGATGGTAAAATTCGAATGGGAACGGCAGGAAATTACAGTGCATGGAGATGAAGATGCTTGTAACAACATAATGCCTTTTGAAGAAATCGAAGGGGACAAGGGCTCATGGGTGTATCAGGTGATAGATGTTTTGGTAGTTAACAAGATATCTGAAGGGGAAAGCATGCCAATTCCTGCAGTGGCACCTACAATAGTAATGGTGGCTAAAGAAATGATCAGAAAGGGGTTCGCACCGGGAAAAGGTTTGGGGATAGCTTTACAGGGGATAACACAACCTGTCCACTTGCCGGGAAATAATGATACCTTTGGCCTGGGCTTTAAACTTACTTCTACCTGTAAACGCGTGATTTTTGACCCTCCCCGAGATTTTTCACAGATTAGCGTAAAATATTTAGTTTAGGCCTAATATAGCTATCTTAGCTAATTTTGACTCTTTTACTTTATTTTTACCTTATAATGAAAAATAACAAAAAAATATAGTTTTATTAATATTTTGTAGTCATTTTTAAACTTAAAAATACAAAAATAGTACTTTATATTTTTAATTTAATATAAAAAAATGAAAATTATAAAACAAATAATATAATTAGTATTTTTGTGGTTACTTTAATCTTGAAAAAATATAAAAGATAGTTTTGTTTTAATTATGAGTCTTATAGTTATTTTTCTTACGTAGGATTAATTTAATAACATTGTGTTCTCATTCTCGGTTCCGGGCAAAGCATAATATTCGGGTTCAAACTACCCGATTTTATAATTTTCGGACCTAGCCCACAATAATCTGAGTCCACCACAGGGGGAACACGGACAAAACAACCCATACCCACACATGCAACTTGACACAAACATATTTTTTATAGGAAAAAGACAATTGGGAAGGATGTGGAGTGAGCTGGAAAGAAAAAAAGGAAAAAAGAGAATAATTAAAAAAGGATAAAAACCATACAAACATATATACACAGACGACAATACAATTTAAAAGGGGGAAAGGGACAAGTTGAAAAGGATTAAAAAACGAAAAGAGAAAGACAGAAATATAAAACCACATGCACACACGTGAGGGGAGTCATGTTCAGTCAAAAGAAAATGAAATGGTACTATTTGATGAAAAGAAGTAAAAAATGATACTATAAAGAAGATGAAATACTTCTTCTTCAGCAGAAGAAAAGACCATGAAAGCCTAACAATCTACTGCCGCCAACAAAACCACCCGTCGACCACCCTCCAGCCATTATCTGCTCCGTCGACCACCCTCGCCACTGTCACAACCAGCAGCACGCTCAAAACCAGTGACCTCACTTAAGTGGTGACGCCAGAAAAACACACGCACACGGGTGCAATGGGCGGGTAGCAGCAGTTAAAGATCGGGAATGAAAGGGAGGTGACGAGTGGAATCCTAAAGGTCGACGAAACAATAGTCCCGATGTAGGTTCATTCGAGCTATCCGTTTGTGATTTCGAGGTGCTGAGTCCGTCGTTGAATGCTGTTGCGTTTCCGGCAAGCTCGAGTTCGTTGCCGTCTATGGGTTCCGTCCGTGGTTCCACTTCGAGTTTCCGTTCCAGCCCATTCCACAATTTTGCTCGAACAATTGTAAAGCTCAGGTTCATTTTGAGACCCAATCTTGAACTCTACATCTTTATTTCCTCTTATATGAATATGTTCTGTAGTTTATTTGGCATTTTAATTAATACTATGTGATAGTCTTAAACTCTGTATCTTTTATTTCCTCTTATATTAATATGCTGTGTTAGATTATTTGGCATTTTAGTTAATATTATGTGATGATAACAGAGAGATAGTGAATAGAAAGTACATAAAGATGGTTAAGAAAAACGTGTAAATGAATAGAGGGTAGTTGATTCTGAAATTTTGAATAATAATTTGGAATTGTCTTTTGTATATAACCTTCGAAATCGAGGTATGCTATTTAGCGAATTTTCGTGGCCCTCGCAAAGCTAAAACGCGTTAGTTGCTTAGGTGAGTATTTTAATAATATTACATTCCTAAACTCGGGTGCACATTTATGTGACCCAAATCCAAATCTCAATAAAGTCGAAATGTGTCGATAATCACGGGTACCTTGATTGTAACGTGGTTTGAGAGGCATTTTCATGATGTTGCAATTCTTTTACTAAAATAATGAATAATAATATTAAAAGCGGTTAAAGGTTAAAATTTGCATATAAGTTAAATCATAGTAATTCAGATAAATAAGTCGAATATGATAGTTGAGCGACCGTGCTAGAACCACGGAACTCGGGAATGCCTAACACCTTCTCCCGGGTTAACAGAATTTCTTATCCGGATTTCTGGTTCGCGGACCATTAAATAGAGTCAAACCTTTCCTCGATTCGAGATTCAACCGGTGACTTGGGACACCATAAATCTCCCAAGTGGCGACTCTGAATCTCTTGATAAATGAATCCCATTTTCGATTGTCCTTTAATTGGAGAAACTCCCTTATAATCGCTCCCTCGCGGGATCAGCGGAAAAAAGAGGTGTGACACTACCGACATCCAAAGAGCCAAAAGAATGAAGAAGAAAAGTTGGACCCTCCCGAAACCAATTCCAAAATTATCCGACACCTTCACTAGGCCTGGTACACAAAGACATTTGACAACTGCTATGTCAAGATATGTTGAAACAATGTCAGATGCGGAGCTTCTCGCAAGATTTGAAATGTTGTTCAGGGATGTAAACATGTTGGAGATGGGTGAGGGGACAAATAAGATGGATGTCCAGTTCTTGGGACCCAGCGCTGCACTTAATAATTGGGAAGCTACTCCTCTTCCGATCAGGAGGGAGTTGTGGTAGTTAGCTTTCAAAAATATTTCATCTTTCCCAAAGCTGTTTTATTTTGTAATCCCCACACCCCACTGAAATCAAATGTATCCAACATCTGTTATCTTTTTGAAAAAATATCAATGAAATGCAAATTTTTCTTATTTCTTCACTTTTGCCATATTTTTATTTTTCTTCTTTTATTACAGTTCAATATTCGCTGATTCTGATGATATGTCATGCATGAAGGATTCCCGGCCCAGTCTTGACAATCGAATAATTATACAAGAGATTGAAATGAAAGTGAAATAGAATACGAAGATGAGGAAACACTGGAGGAAATCGGTAAAGATTTGAATCAATATGAGGAAAAACCCAAACCGAACTTAAATAGGACATAATCTATTAATCTGGGGAGTGAGGATAACATCAGAGAAATACAAATCAGTGTACACTTGGAGGCTTCCCTCAGAGAAGTGCTAATAAAGTTATTACATGAATACAAGGACATATTTGACTGGTCCTATGATGACATGCCTGGACTCAGCACTGATCTGGTGGTACACAAATTGCCCATTTATCCAGAATGCCAGCCGGTAAAATAGAAGTTGAGAAAGTTCAAAACGGACATCAGCGTGAAAATAAAAGAAGAGGTTAATATGCAGTTTGAGGCGAAGGTTATACGAGTTACTAAATACCCCATTTGGTAAGCAAATGTTGTGCCAGTTCTACAGAAAGACGGAAAAACCAGGGTGTGTGTTGACTACAGAGACCTCAACAAGGCTTGTCCAAAGGATGATTTTCCATTGCCAAATATCCATATATTGATAGATAATTGTGCCAAGCATGAAATTGGCTCTTTCGTAGATTGTTATGCGGGTTATCATCAAATCCTAATGGACGAAGAAGATGTAGAGAAAACAGCTTTTATCACGCCTTGGGGAACATACTGCTATAGAGTTATGCCGTTTGGGCGGAAGAATGCAGGAGCTACTTATATGAGGGCAATGACCACAATTTTTCATGATATGATGCATCGAGAAATTGAAGTGTATGTGGACGATGTCATCATAAAGTCCAAGAAGCAACATGATCATGTCAAAGACTTGAGGAAGTTTTTCCAAAGACTCCGAAGATATAATCTTAAGCTCAATCCAACAAAATGTGCTTTTGGAGTACATTCAGGGTTAGCTATTGGGATTTATAGTAAGTTGGAGAGGCATTGAACTAGATCCATCAAAGATAAAAGCAACTCAGAATTTGCCTCCGCCGAAGAACAAGAAGGAAGTAATGAGCTTACTAGGTAGGCTGAAGTATATTAGCAGGTTCATTGCTCAGCTGACATCAACATATGAGCCTATTTTCAAGTTGTTGAAGAAAGATGCAGTGGTGAAATGGACCGATAAACGTCAAGAAGCCTTCGATAAGATTAAGGAATATTTGGCTAATCCTCCAGTGTTAGTTCCTCTGGAGCCGTGAAGACCTTTGATCTTATATTTGACAGTGTTAGACAACTCTTTTGGTTGTGTACTGGGGCAGCATGATGAGACTGGAAAGAAAGACCAGGCTATATATTACCTCAGTAAAAAGTTCACATCTTACGAGGTAAAATATACTCAGTTAGAAAGAACATGTTGTGCATTAACTTGGGTTGCTCAGAAACTGAAGCACTACTTGTCAGCTTACACCACATATCTGATATCACGATTAGATCCTTTGAAGTATATATTTCAGAAGCCCATGCCTACAGGAAGACTTGCTAAATGGCAGATTATGCTCACAGAATTTGACATCATTTATGTAACACGTACGGAAATGAAGGCGCAAGCAGTTGCAGATCACCTAGCAAAAAATCCAGTGATGATGAATATGAGCCGCTAATGTCACGACCCGGATTTTCCCCCAACATCGGGATCGTGATGGCGCCTACTCGTGGTAGCTAGGCAAGCCACTGTATTCATACTATCCTATTTTTAACACAATTTAATTAAATAAATGCGGAATACGTTATCGAAATAAAAATAACTAATAAAGGTGAAAATCATACTGAAATCCTCTACCCAAGACGTGGAGTCACCAACTCACGAACTACTATGGAATACTACACATAAAAATTTGAAGGAAATATAACATAATTCTGTTTGTCTCGGAACAAAGAGACTACAGCTAGTAACATAAATAAAGAGAGAGACGTCGGGCCTGTGGACGTCTGCAAGCTACCTTGGTCGCAAATGTGATCAACTCCCACGCAATCGATTTACTGCTGCTGCTCCTGATCGTAACCTGGACCTGTGCAAAAATGCACAGAAGTGTAGTATCAGCACAACCGACCCCATGTACTGGTAAGTGCCTGGCTTATCCCGGCGAAGTAGTGACAAGCCTAGGACCAGACACCCACATAAACCTGTGCAATTCAATGTATATGTATACCATATAATAACAAGAAATAACACAATAAGGAATATCTCAAAGAATTCAACAATTAACAACAATTAATAAGTTCGCAAGGAAAAACAAAGTATAATGGAAACACATGTAATATCAAGTCAAGGAATAGCAAGCAGTTGCACGGCATCACCCTTCGTGCTTTTACTCTCATCCTCACCAAATAAGCAAATAAAGTACACGGCATCACCCTTCGTGCTTTTACTCTCATCCTCACATCCATAGTACGACATGATCCTTCGTACATGGTTCAATAACAGGGCACGGCATGATCCTTCGTGCATAATCAATAAAACATGGCACGACATTAACCTTCGTGCATAAATAATAAAACATGGCACGGCATTAACCTTCGTGCATAAATAATAAATCAAGGCACGGCATCACCCTTCGTGCATTATCACTCTTCCTCACCCAAATAACAATCACAGTTAAGGGCAAAGAAAGAAACGAGTAATTCATAAACTGTCCCAACAAGGGAAATCAATAATTATCTTCACAACAAGTCCCGACAAAGGAGAACAATAACAATTCTACAACATGGCAAAGGTTCAACAATTCATCTACAAATATATCTCACAATAAGCATTATCAACAACTCACGGTCATACTAGACGCTAGTGTATGGATGCTCGTCACCACAACCCATACACCGCACTCGATCACATAACACATAGCACATAATCCTATTCCCTCAAGCTAGGATAGAACAAACACTTACCTCGAATGTTTATGAACAATTCAATCCGTGGAAATGTTTTTTTCTTTCAAATTTGGCTCCAATCCAATCGTATCTATACACAATTGATTTAATATCATCAATACTACTCAACAAACTAATTCTTAAGACCAAATACAACTTTTACAACATTCTGCCCGGAATAGTGAATTTCGACCCCGGGCCCACATGGTCGGAACTCGGGGTTCGGACCAAAATCCGGTTACCCATTCCCCCACGAGTTCATGTATATGATTTGTTTCAAAATCGGACCTCAATTCGAGGTCCAATTTCCCAATTTATGAAAAACCCTATATTCTAACAAAAACAAGAAATTCTACCATAAAAACCTTTGATTTCTATTGAAAAACATATTTAATGATGTTAGGAATTGAAAGAATTAAGTAAAAAGTGACTTACAATTGTTTTGAAGAAGAAGGAATCCGTGAAGAATCGCAAATGGGTGTTTTTGGTTTGTAAAAAGTGAAGAAATGAACTGAAAATCGTGTTTTACGGGTCTCTGTGTTCGCATTTGCGAACATGGGTTCGCAATTGCGAACCCCGACCAATTTCTGGAGTTTGAAAAATAAGCTAAGGCTGGAAAGTTCGCATTTGCGAACATTTGTTCGCATTTGCGAAGTCTAGGCAGTTACTGGGGATTTCGCATTTGCGAAATAAGGTTCGCATTTGCGAACCAGCAGGCTTCTGGGCTTTGTCGCAATTGCGACACATTCTTCGCAATTGCGAAGACAGGCAATTACTGAAGGCCTCGCATTTGCGAGGTTAAGTTCGCAATTGCGAACTCTGGTCCAGGTGTACCAGCGTCGCATTTGCGACACTTTGTTTGCATTTGCGAACTTGTCTGGTTCTGGCAGGCATCGCATTTGCGATAATGGATTCGCATTTGCGAACCCAGCCTTGAACTGCCTTCTTCGCATTTGCGAGAAATTCTTCGCAAATGCGAAGCCAACAGCTGGGTGAAAAACCAGCAGTGCAAAAATTCAGAATTTAATCCAACGGCCTATCAAATCTTTACCCGAGCCCCCGGGCTCCAAACCAAACATGTACACAACATCAAAAACACATTATGAACTTGTTCGTGCGATCACATCGCCAATATCACATCGTTTTCATCAAATCAAGCCTCAAATTCATGATTTTCATACTTTTGGTTTTCAAAACTTTCAAACTTGGAACTCAAGGTCCAAAACATCTCAAACGACATCCGAATGTCACCAAACTTTACAGAAATCACATATATAATATTTAAGACTTGTACCGGGCGTCGGAACCAAAATACGAGCCCGATACCAAGGTCAATTAATTCATTTCCTTTAACAATTACATCAAAAACAATTTCATAGAAAAATTCATAACTTGGGCTCTAGGCCTCGGAATTCGACTCCGGACGCATGTCCAAGTCCCATATTTTCCTACGGACCTTTTGGGACCATTCAATCCAATCTCGGGTCCGGGTCCGTTTACCAAAAATGTTGACCGAAGTCAACCATATCAATATTAATATCATTTTTATCCAAATTTCTCATAGAATTCATATTTTCTATCATAAAATCTTTCCGGCTACATGCTCGGATTGTGCATGTAAATCGAGGCAACATGGAATGAGGTTTTCAAGGCCTCAGAATCTCGAAATGATTAATAAAATAAGTGATGACCCTTTGGGTCGTCACAGCTAAAGACATATTTTCCGGATGAGGAGGCAATGAATGTTGAAGAAATAGAGCAAAGTAACAAACCGGGTTGGAAAATGTACTTCGACGGAGCCGTCAACAGTAAAGGAGTTGGAATTGGAGCAGTACTTATTTCAAAAACGGGTCAACACTATCCCGTTACCGCTCAGCTTCAATTTTTCTATACCAACAATATGGCCGAATATGAAGCGTGTATATTAGGATTGAGGATGGCGATAGATATGGGTGTTCAGGAGATTTTTGTCATGGGTGACTCGGATCTTTTGATACATCGATTTCAGGGAGAATGGGAGACAAGAGATTTAAAATTGATACCTTATCGGCATTGTCTACATGAACTGTCCCAGAGATTTCAATCTATAGAGTTCAGACACATCCCAAGAATGCACAATGAAGTAGCAGATGCTCTGGCCACATTATCCTTTATGTTACACCATCCGGATAAAGCCTATATAGATCCACTTCAGATACAGGTGTATGATCAAAATGCTTATTGTTTTGCTGTGGAAGGAGAGTTAGATGGAGAACCGTGGTATCACGAAATCAAGGGATACTTGAAGATAGGTAAATACCCAAAACAAGCCACTGGAGATCAGAAGAGAGCTGTAAGACGCTTAGCAAATGGCTTTTTCCTCAGTGGAGGGATTATATATAAAAGAACACCAGACTTGGGTTTGCTGAGATGTGTGGGTGCGCAACAAGCTGGCATGATTATGACTGAGGTGCATGTAGGAGCTTGCGGACCTCATAGCGGGTATGTTTTAGCAAAGACGATATTGAGAGCAGGATATTATTGGCTCACTATGGAACGGGACTATATTAGGTATGTGAAGAATGCCACCAATGTCAAGTACATGGAGATCCGATCCATTCTCCACCTTATAAATTGCATACGATCTCTGCACTTTGGCCATTTGTTGCCTGCGGCATGGATGTCATCGGACCAATAGAGCCTGCAGCTTCTAATGGACACAGATTTATTTTGGTCGCGATTGACTATTTTACTAAATGGGTGGAAGCAAAGACATTCAAGGCGATGACAAAGAAGGTCGTGGTGGATTTCGTGCATGAAAACATCATATGCCGATTTGGAATTCCTAAAGTAATTATCACAGACAATGGGACAAATATGAACAGTCACCTCATGGCAGAAGCATGTCAAAGATTTAAAATCATGCATCGCAACTCTACACCTTACAGACCAAAGGCAAATGGGGCAGTAGAAGCTGCAAATAAGAATATAAAGAAGATTCTCAGGAAAATGGTGGAAGAGTCTAGAAAATGGCATGAGAAGTTACCTTTCGCTCTTATGGGTTATCGCATAACAGTACATACTTCGATTGGTGCCGCACCATATTCATTGGTGTGTGTAATAGAGGCCGTTATACCCACAGAAATTGAGATACCATCGTTTCGAATCATAGCTGAAGCTGAGATCGATGATGATGAATGGGTAAAAGCCCGGTTAGAACAATTGAATCTGATTGATGAGAAGAGATTAGCAGTAGTTTACCATGGGAAATTATATCAACGAGAATGGCCAGAGCATATAATAAGAAGGTGCGTCCTCGAAAATTTGAAGTAGGATAATTGGTATTGAGACGTATCTTGTCGCATTGGGCTGAAGCGAAAGGCAAATTTGCACCAACTGGCAAGGACCGTTCATGGTATCACGGGTGTTGTCCAATGGAGCCCTATATCTGACAGATGTTGAAGGAAAATGCGTAGAGACTACTATCAATTCAAATGCAGTCAAGCGATATTATGTATGATTCCTTTTCATTTGTATAGTTGTATTTGTTGTGATTTTGGAATTGAAATGATGTAGGCATTTTATTCTCTATCCTAACACTTTATCCATTGACATTCCCTTTGAGCCTTGTTCGATCTATTCTTTCATACCCCTCTCTCGGAATTGCTTATGATACAAAAAGAAAAGTAGAAAAATGAAAAATGGAAAATGACACAAAAAAAAGAAGCAAAAGAAAAATGCAAGCAAAAGAAAAAGACAAAGAATATCGGGAAAAAGTCAAAACCATGAATTAATGGCGTAGTTTGAATTACGTCTGACTTGATTCCGAAAGGCTACGTAGGCAGCCTCACTGAGGTTCAGTCACAATAAAGGAAAATCCAAAAAAATCCCCCACATATTGAAAATGGGGTAGAAGTTATGTTTTATAATTCCGAGAGTTGTAAATATTTTTAAGCCCTCGTAAATTTTTGAGCCTTTATATCCTTCTTTCTTAACCCATCCAAAAACCACATTACTGTCCAAAGAAAGACCTTTTAATCAATTTCAAGAGAATAATAATACAATGAGAATAAAGGAAGAACGAGGCATGGACAACACCAGTGATTCAGAAAAACAAAAAGACAAAACAAAAAATATATATAAAAATGAGAGAGTCTCATTGGTGAAAACCTTAACCGGCACCGTGAGGCGATGGTGAGGATGTGAGAAATAAAATGAGAGAGTCTTATCAGTGAAAACCTTTACCGGCACTGTAAGGCGATGGTGAGTTTTGAGAGAAAATAAATGAGAGAGTCTTGTTGGTGAAAACCTTTAATGGCACCATAAGGCGATTGTGAGGACTGTTTTGTAAAAAAAAGGAAAACAACAAAAAAAAAGATCGGTTTGGGTTGAAAAAAAGTTGGAGTTGGAATAATGGCAATTTGATTGAACAGATTGGGTCGGAGTTTAGATACATGGCATGGTCGAAGGAATCGGCCAACATACCCAGATAAGTTCTGTCACTCCTACCAATCACCCTAACCCTTTTTTGAAATTCATTTGTTTCTGCATTTCATTGATTAAAAAAAAATGATCTATTGAAAGTTAACTACCATCTTCTCATGATAAGAGGTGAAATAACACTGGATCAAAAAAAAGAGGAAAACAAGGGAAAGAAGAAATAAAGAAGGATGGCGATCAGATCCAAAGAAAAGAAAAAAGGGAGTAAAGCAAGGAAAAAGCAAAAAGAGTTTACAAAGGAAGTCAACTGAAAAAGCCGCACAGCAAGAAAAGCAAAATAGGAAGGCAATAAAAGGCAGAAGCAGCAAATGCCAGTTGCCAGCAGTTTACAATTAATAAGCTTGTTCTTTGATTTAGACAGGAACAAATTGTCACTAATCACTTTAAAGTGAATGTGACCAATGTGAAAAGAAAGAAAACATAAAATAAAAAAAAGCACAGCAATAAAATGAGGAATCCGTAGAGGAGAACTCACTCAATCAAGCAAGAAAATATTAAAAACAACAAGAAGGTAACATCTTTTTAAATTCACACCCCATTTATCAAGCTGAGGGAATACTTTTCTGCATTCGCATTTCATGCAACATGCGCCCACCTTGATAACAAGGGAATATTTTCTGCATTCGCATTTCATGCATCATGCGCCCACCTGGATAACAAGGGAATACTTTTCTGCATTTGCATTTCATGCATCGGGCGCCCACCTGGATAATAAGGGAATACTTTTCTGCATTCGCATTTCATGCATCAGGCGCCCACCTGGATAACAAGGGAATACTTTTCTGCATTCGCATTTCATGTATCAGGCGCCCACCTGGATAAAAGGGAATACTCTTTTGCATTCTCATTTCATGCATGAGGCGCCCACCTGGATAACAAGGGAATACTTTTCTGCATTCGCATTTCATGCATCAGGCGCCCACCTGGATAACAAGGGAATATATTTCTGCAATTTTAATTTCTGTTCAGGCGCCCACCTATATAACAAGGGAATACATTTCTGCATTTTTTTAATTTCTGTTTAGGCGCCCACCTGTATAACAAGGGAATACATTTCTGCAATTTTAATTCCTGCAAATTTTGATTTGTGTTAGCTAACAAAAGTAACACAGTAACATGAGAAAAGCCCACACTGGGGCAGAGGAAAAGTTTTGTTGTTTTGTTTTTGTTTTAAACAGGTATCAATTTGAAGGCAAGGAGTATCACTGAAAATCACAAAAAAAAGGAAGCAAGAAAAGAAAAATCAACAAAAGAAGGATGGTAGCATAGAAAATCAAGGAAAAAGAGACAAAGAAGAATAAGAAGACCAGAAGTAGATAGGAACAATTGTAACTCGTAGCATTATAGCTTAGAATAGCTTCTTTATTTTACACTTTTCACCCCAGGTGTTATAAGGAGTAGGTTAGTAGTCATAGCTATAGCAATGCAACAGCAAAGTCTTGGTAGTTTTAAACTACCAGACCTTCCCGAACTACACTAACCTGATTTCTGTTTAGCCCAGGATATGTAGGTAACCTCTGAGGCAGGGTGCGGTCAAAAGGTTTTCAAAAAATGCTTCTCATGGAAAATGCCAGTGGGCAAAAATCTCTCATTACTGCTCACTTTTCTTTGCACTGAAACCCTTCGTGTTCTCGAGCAAAGAGGGGCAGCTGTCAGCACGTGATTTTTGCCTGAAGCAATAAAATTCTAAAATTAAAATAAAATACATTTTTGTTTACAATTATATGTCTATTTGAAATATGATGCATTTGTGTGTGTGAACAATTAGAAATGAAAATTAGAAGAATAAAAAATATAGTTTAGGTATCACAATTAAAAGGATTAAAAGAAAATTAACAAAAAATACAATAATACCGGAAATAAAAAGAAAAATAGCAGAAAAAATGCCAAAAATATCAGGAAAATTGGAAAAAATAGGAAATTAAATAATTAAAAATATTACAAAAAGATAAAATGAAATACCAAAAGAAAATACCAAGAAATAATTAAAATACAAAGAAAATACACAAAAATACAAAATTGGGCCAAATATGTAAACCCAATACACATTGGCCCAAACCAAATAAGAAGACCGATCCAGCCTTTATATAAGAAACAATCTCAGCCGTTCATCTCTTTAAATCCGACGGTTGAGGTTTTATCCCAAAATAATTAATTAATAAGGTTTTATGGTTTAATCTGAGCCGTCCATTTAATTAGATCTGACGGATGTAAGTCAGCCTTGGTTTTTTACCAAACGTCACCATTTTGGAGCGATCAATCTTGGCCATTGATCATCAATGATCTAACGGCCAGGAAACCATCAAGAGTAACGCGTATATAAGGTCCGGTCTCTTCAGAGACCGGCCATTCTCTTGTATCTCATAACCCTAGCCGCCCTTTGCTTCGTCTCCTTCTTCTCCAAAGCTCACCGGCCATAGAGACTGGCCTATTTCTATGGCCGTCTCCGTCCATTTCAGACTACCAAACCTTTCTCTTCTTACTCTACAACCACAAACCACCACAGACCACCCAATAAAACCCAAAAGCCCCATCTTCTTGAAATTTCGGTCATCGGAGTTCTTCTCCGGTGACCACAACCTATGAAACCGGCTCCCAAATTAACACCGTTGAACCCTCATCTACTGATCTATCACCCCAAACAAGCCGTTTCCCTCGAATCTCACTCCATCTATTCGAATCTTCAAAAACATGTCGCCGGAACCCTAACTCCAGTCGACCCAAAACCTAACCCCAAAACAAAACCCCTCTCTCTAACACCCTGGACCCGTTTCTTTTGATTAAAAGACAAATAAAAGACTTCAACTTGAAGTCTGAGAAGAAAACTGGAAAAAGAAAGAAAAAGAAAAGGAAAAAGAAAAAGAAAAAGAAAAGATAAATGGGAATAGCTCAGGAGACATATCGTGCAAAGCTAAGTTTTCCCTACCCTATTATTTTTGTCTTTATGTTTTGATTTTTGTGTTCTTCTCTGTTATCTTCTAATTACATGATAGAGTTTTCTTCATCTTAATCTCTCTTCTATTCTGCTTTAGCATTCTTTTTGCGTTTAAGTTTGATTTCTTTGCTTTAATCGTTTAACTAGTTGCATGCTTAGATTAGTCTTCTTTCCTTGAAATAATCTCTGTTATAACTCTGTTTCTCTTTTAATAGCATGCTTCTTTGGTCTCTTTGATAATACTGGTTGTTACACATTGATTAAATATACCCGAGTATGTTAGGGTTTCTATTAGTATTTGACATGAAAGATATTCTGATTATGCCTTCTTTGTGTTTAATTGATATGCTATGCTTGGAATCTGAATTATGAGTTTGTTTGATTGAAATTCAACAATATTCAAATTTCCCCTCTGAGTTTTGGTTAAATGGCAAATGATTCTGATTTTGTGGCTATGTGTGCAATTTAATGTGAAAAGGTTGTATTCGTAATAATTTTTGTGTTATTTAACTGTTATTAAGCCTAATGTGCTTAGGTGATATTGGTTATAGCTGTAATAGATTGGTAATTAGACAATTGGCTTATTTTGAAAGTATGTTAAAGTAGTTTAATAGGCTAAAATTGAAAACAACATAAAAAAGGTAACAATTGAAATAAGTAATAAGAGTGGTCAGTTTTGTAACCGGCCAACTCTGTAATTCTTTAGGTTTAAATTCAAATGGCTAGTTCTGAAAATGGTCAATTGTGTAATAATAACGCCTGAATCTGAAATTGGCTAGTATCTTAATTAATTCTAAATGGTGAGTGATTAGTAATTGATTAAATTTGCAAAGCTAAGTCCAAACATTGGACTAGCTAAACTTTAAAGGTTAGACTTAGGTAAATTAGCAGGCTAGTCCTGCAAATCAACTATAATACAGAAAAATGAAAAGAAAATAGGCTAAAATTGAGATAAAATTGAAGTTCAAATCTGGCCAAGTCTTAAATGACTTACAAATACTGACCTAAAGTTAAATAAGAGCTGAAACACAGCATACCTAGACCTGGACAAGGTCGGGTAAATAGTAATTGCCATTAAGGGTATAATAGAAATAGAAAATGGCATAATTGTGGATTTAATAGAGCCTATAAGGATATTTAAGACATTTAGGCCTATGATTTCTGCAATATTGCACAAAATTAAGGGTATAATAAACCCAAATAAAAGGCAACTTAGTAAATAACCTTAGCAAGTGGGGGTATACTAGTAAAACACCCCAAAAGAATCAAATAGAACCTTCCAGCACATGCTGGAAGCAAATTCAAATCTGAAAATGGTATCAAAGTGTAACAATTGAAAGAATTCAAGGGAGGAAATCATAAATAACTTTTCAAAATTCCCCCCAAAATTTTCACCAATCCCACCTATAAATAGATACCATTAGAGCCTGATTAAGGGCTACATTTTTTAACTAAAAATTCAAAGATATACTCATATAGATACATATAGCAATTCTGCCTGGGTTTAGTCGTATCTTATTGCTGAAGCTGTAGGAAATCTCTTGTTGTGTTTTTTACTGGTTTTCTACTGTCTTCTGCTGGATATTTGCTTTGTTGTTCTCTGGGATTCAATTTGATTGCTGAAACTCACTCGTGTTGCTGTGAATTCAACCCCTCTTACTGTTGTTGCATTGTTTGTTGTGGTCTACCTACTATTTCCTGCTTCTTCTCCCCTAGACTCATTGGTTTTCTGTTGCTGAATCATGTACACAATTCGAACCATGTAATAGCAATTGGAGTTGAATTGGAGAAATAAACTGTCTATTTATAACAAGTTTTCGTTACTGATTTCTGGATCTGTTTTTATTTTGTAGTTTAATTAGCTTAGTTGAATTTGTAATTTGGTAGGAAATGTTGTAATTAACTCAATGTGAGATACGGATGAACTGAAAATAATGTAATAGGGTAGTTAGTAGATTAGCATAGTAGTGTTAGTCAAAATCACTTAGATAATTAATTAGGTTAATCATTAATCTAATATAAAAAACAAAAACACATACAAGTAGATAGTTAACGATATTAACGTGCAGTAGTTAAGTAAAATCAGTGTTAATTAGATCAATCTGAACAGCATTAGCAGTAGATAAAAATGAAGTCACATTCTCACATGTTAATATAGTTTTATATTGAATCGTTCAGTTAGTTCTTCACTTTGCAAAGTAATTAGGAATAGCATGTTATCAATAATATATATTAGCTTTAGATACTAAGTAACTGGAATCAGTAGTTTTGAAGTAGCAATCGAGTATAAAAAACAAAAACAGTCTGTTAGTTAAATGTAATTCATACTACACGTTCAAAGTTTGAGATTATTTATGTAACACTGTATTTCATTTCCTTTTATTGAATAAAATAGTTTAAATTCTGTTACATTCTGAATATTGATCTTCTATGTAAATAATGATTTCTGTTTTTTGTTCTTCTTTTCTAATTACATATGATCTGGGCCTAATAAGCTGTGAAGGCCCAGACCTACGCAAAAACGATATTGGGCTTTCTGCTCAAAATGTTTCGGCAAGTTCCTGGGTTTTCAATACCCAGGAATGCAAATTGATACATTGAATACAAGCCCAGAATACTGAGGCCAATGTAAATAGAAATAAGGGCCTGGACTTAAGTTCTGAAAAGTAATGAATTAGGAGAAAAACCAAAAATAGAAACACATAGTATATACATATTAGGATTGGACTGTAAAATCAAAACGGGACGAGCCTCGCAAAAAAAACAAAGCAGCGGGACCCCAAATAAATAAGTAAATTATAGATATGCTAAACTCGGGAAGGTTGCTAGATAATTTCACAACCTTTCCAAAATATTAAAAGTCGATAGACGATTTAGGCACGATTTAAAAAAAATACTTTCCTTAATACGAGTGCACATTTGATGTGACTCAAATCGTAAATCCCGGCGAAGCCGAAACGTGTTTAAGGGTCACATGCGTACTGGTTGCGGTGTGACTCGAAATGCGTTTTCGCAACGTCGTAATTCATAAAAAATATTAAAGTTGAAACACGTACATATTGTTAAAAGGCATGTAATAAGTCATATGAAACCGAAAATGACAGTTGAGCGACCGTGCTAAAACCACGGAATCCGGGAGTGCCTAACACCTTCTCTCGGGTTAACAGAATTTCTTATCCGGATTTCTCGTTGCGTAGACTGATAAAAATAGAGTCAATTTCCTCGGATTCTGGATTAACCGGTGACTTGGGACACCATTATCTTCCCAAGTGGCGACTCTGAAATTATAAAATAAAATCCCGAACTGATTGTCCTTTATTTGGAAAAAATCCTTCCTCGTTGTTATTATATCCTTCCCGGGGTATTCATAATATCGAGGTGTACCTTATTCACTTGATCGGGAATTAAACTAGAAAGGTAGTAAAAAAGAAGGTGTGACAATGTGTATGTTGATAATTTAAATACCATTGGAACTCCTGGAACATTCCTAAAGAAGTAGATTGTTTAAAAGAAAGAATTTGAAATGAAAGATATTGGAATGACAAAATTTTGTCTTGGCCTACAGATTGGGTATATGAAAGATGAAATTTTTATCCATCAATCAGCATACGTTGAAAAGATTCTAAAGCGATTTTATATGGATAAAGAAAATCCATTTAGTACCCGATGGATGTGAGATCACTCTATAAAAATTAAGATCTATTCCAACCTTATGAAAATAATGAAGAATTTCTAGGTCTTGAAGTACCATATCTTAGTGTAATTCATGCACTAATGTATCTTGCTAACACTACAAGGCATGATATAACATATTCAGTTAATGTTTTAGCAAGATATAGCTCTACTCATACATGGAGGCATTGGAGTGAAATCAAACGTATATTGTGTTATCTAAATGGGAGTACAAATGTGAGCTTATTTTATGGCAATGATTGCAATCCTGAACTTGTTGGTTATGCCAATGCGGGGTATTTATCTGACACACACAAGTCTTGATCGCAAACATGCTATGTGTTTACATATGGAGATATTGCCATATCTTGGCGATCAGCTAAGCAATAAATCGCGGCTACTTCATCTAATCATGTTGAGATCATTGCTATTCATGAAGAAAGTCAAGAAATGAGGTCTATAATACATCTTATTCAAGACAAATGGTGTTTGAAGTGTTGCAAACTACCCACAAATTTTGTTTGAAGACTATACAACATGCATAGCCTAATTGAATGAAGGATTTATCAAAAGGAGCTAGGGTAAAGCACATTTCACCACTGTTATTTTTCATGCATGATCTTCAAAAGAATGGTGATATAAATGTGCAATAGATTCGTTCAGGTGATAATAATTTGTTCACCAAATCTCCACCAATGTCAATCTTCAAGAAACTAGTGTACAAGATTGGGATGTGAATGATCAAGGATGTGAATAGATTCTCTCATCAGGGGGAGTTAATACGCGTTGTACTCTTTTTCCCTTACAAGGTTTTGTCCCATTGGGTTTTCCTTGCAAGGTCTTAACGAGGCAGTCAAAAGGCGTATTTCTAAACATTTGTACTTTTTTTCCTTCGCTAGAATTTTTTTCTAGAGGGTTTTTTCCTAGTAAGGTTTTAACGAGGCACATTATCTATTGACATCCAAGGCGGAGTGTTATGATAAATATCAAATTATGGTGGATGTCTACTCTTCTTCCATAATCTTCATCTCAAATGCTTAATGATATATTAATGACATATTTTGTATGGTCAATGACATATTCCATGACAAATTTTCTTCACTTTTTATGCCTATATAAAGGTCTTGTAATAGATAGGAAAATACACACAATTGAAGATAAAAATCTCTTCCTTCTCTCTATCTTTATATATTTCCTTTTCATGTTTTACAAAATTGCTTTTATTTCTTGTTCATGTTACTAAATTACTTTTTATTTTATAATACAACTATAATTTTTTCAATATTTGACATCATTAACTTTTGTCCATTCATGATACTATTGATCTTATTAGTCAGTATATGACACTTTTGATTATCGCAAGTGTGTGTATATGTATTCTCAATAGCAAGCGTTAGCAAGTTTTCCGATTGATCATTAAAAAATAGTAAGCATTTGTAAAATCATTGAAAAATATCCACTATATTGTTATAACATGAAAAGTTCTAGTATAATATACTGGAGAATGGTACACATAGGTATGAAGTTCTAGTATATTATGCAGATTGGAGCATATGTGTATAAACTTCCAGCGTATTATGTTGGACCAATATATTATACTAGAACTCCATTATATTATACTAGAAGTATAGTATATTATACTGGAACTCCAATATATTATGCTAGAATATTTTTTAGATTTTGAATAGTGTTTTCGTTCAGATTTATCTTTACATGTGTTTGACACGAAAGTTAACAAATACTTTGCACGCAATATAATCAAAAAATAGATCAAAGGTAAATCGTAATCGAATATAATAAGACCTAGAAATGTGAATAATATCTCTTATTGCTTTTGATAGATTGAGTGTTCTAGAGAGTAAAAAGGTATAGAGAGAGAGAGAGAGCATGTATTAGAAAAGATATGATCCCCCTCTTTATATAACAGGAGAAACGTCTCGAAATAATAATAAAATAATACAAGGGTAGGTCTTACGAGCACATTTTTGCTCCGACATTCTGAGGTCGTACCCTCAGTACGACTATTGTTTAGTCATAGGTCATTGCTACCGCAATGGGCTGAATTTGACCCTATACAGTTAGTCCCTCCGTTCGATGGTGACATAATGAAGTGCACCGCCGATGGACGGAACCGCGAACCATGTACTGGGAAAGTTTTGACCATTTTTGGAGGTGATGACGTAAAGGAGTGACCATTTTAATCTGTTGATATATTGGCACGCAAACCCTTCTCTAAAATGATGTCACCGTATGCAGGTGACATCATTACGCGTGTTCCCGAGGAAGTACAAAAGGTGTTCTGATGCTTGGTTCCTTCGCTTGTTTGGGTCTTGCCTCTTCGATTTGAACACTACCCATCCCTATAAATAGGGAAAAGGTTCAATTTAACCTAACTTTAGATCGTTTGCAAAAGTTTTCCGACTATTTCAAGAAAACGCTTCCTTTTTACAAAAACCAACCGCTTTCATGAAAATACATTTGTGGACGTGTAATATATTGCTCCTCAATCGAAAGTCATGACAAAATCTAAACGAGATAACACTTCAGGGGATCACAATAATAAATCATCTGACGTACCACCTCCGTCTAGTAGTAATAAGGGAGAGAAAGGGGAAAATCTCGCCCCTCTTACTGTAAATAACGTACTCCCAAAGCAACTCCTTATTAGGAGGGACTTTGAATGGGATTCTCCCGAACAACCTTGGGAGAAATCTGAATTAAAACAAACTGATTTGGACCTTCTTCGTACGTTGTATGATATACCTGCTCACATGGAGATGGATCAGGCGGGAGAGGATTACGCGAACACCCACAGACCGAGGTACTGTACGTTCTACGAATACCCATTTTTGATCGGCTATGGCCTCCCCCTTCTTCCACTGGCGGAAGAACTCTACCGTTTCTACAACATGTGTCCTACCCAACTCACTCTGTATACCCCAAAGGTGTGTATGGTAGTATCCACATATGGGGAGTTGGCTGGGTTGGAGGTCTCTGTCCACCACCTTTTGCATCTATTCAGTGCCATCTACTTGAGGGGTACCATGATGCATTCAAAAAATTATGGCTCAAAGGGGTTGATCGTGCAAACTGACCATCGGCCTAAGCGGGGCTATTGGCGCAAATATTTATTTATTAGGACGGAACACCTGGTGTCCAATACCATCGGGTTTCCTGAGAGGTAGAATTCAAGACATAAGTATTCTTATCCATCGAATCACTTATAGTACATGACTTTAGTGGTCCCGATCATGTCATCCTTATGATTTTTCAGTGATCTTGCAGCGATAGCTCACACTCATTGGTTCAAGACCGATATTAAGCACTAGGTATCCGATCTGCTGTCTCTAATGGAAGGGACCCATAAGTGGGTTGAATTCATTGAATGTTACGGCCCTGCGAGCTATTTAGATATTTCTTTGATTTTAGTTAATCATTTTCGCAAACTTCGTCAGCTAAATCACTTTTGTTGATAGGTCGAAGTGCTCCTAAGAGGAGGGAGACGTCACCCACCTCCTCTCGATCAGATGCTGGTTAGGCTATGTAGGAGATACTTTACGCATCTATTAGGGAAGGGGTGATTGTACCCTCTTTACAAGAAGCAGCTCCTATGGAAGTGGCTGCAAGTGAGGGGAGGTTGTCGATGTTGTGTTCGCGACCTGCGGACGAGCCTTCAGAGGGCGAGGAGATTGAGGAGAGGAATATGAGGAAGCTCAAAATGGGCAAGGCAGTGGTGATGGGAGATGAAGAGTGGGACGTGCCTCGCCAAACAACTAGGCCCATCTTTATGGCCGACGCCATCTGTTTTGGGAGGTCAGCCAACCAGATACGGGCTAACGTTGGTACCAACTCGGCTCGTGTTGCCGAGGGCAGCTCATCACCCCTTATTGGTGGCGAAGCTGGGGGATTAACTGTTGAGGTCGCCCACGGGAACATGTGTGAGATGATAGAAGACCCTACATGTGTGGAGATGATAGTAGATGGATCTAGCCAACGCATCATGATTCCAGGGGCTTACAACTTGTTACAACACAACGAGCAAGATGCGATGGATATGGCCCTACTGTGTGATACCCTTGAGCACGAGATATTGAGTGCTATCAGCGATGCAGAGTTGTCTTAGAGGGTTGCTTGTATGGCATTACAGGTAACTTTATCCGTTCTTCCGTATGTCATATAGTTGATTATGATGCGTTCTAACTCACATGCATGTATATGCATTCTCTTTTTTCTAGAACCTGGTTTCAGAAGTAGAGAGAAGGCACCGTGACAAGAAGAAAGCGACCATTTTTGATAAGATGGTGAAAAGGCATAAGCAGTATCGCTCCAAGCATTAAGTGGCGGCGGATCTTTTCTGGCAGGATCCAAAATTTAAAGTGTTTCGAGAGGGCCTCGAACAGAGGGAGGCATAATTGATTCGCAGGGCAACGGAGCTGGAGAAAACGGACAAGGAGTTGATGAAGGTGGTGGCTCATAATAGCGAGCTAGAATCACTCCTCAAGCTGAGGGAGGAGGAGTTGGAGCTCAGCCGCGGAGTGGCGACGGAGGTAACTAATCTTCATAGTAGGGTGGAGGCTTTGAGTACTGAGCTCAAAACTAAGGCAACTGAGATCAACATCCTCAAGTGTACTGCCCTTCAACAGCTTGGGGATGTGTCCCAAGATGCACATAAGATGTGGATATATGCGGATGCTGAATTGGATGTGTATAAAAAATTTCTTGTTGTGGAACGTGCCTCTGCGGAGGAAGTTCAAGAGCATTGGCGCGAGGCTCGTGCCGCCCGTGCAGCTTGTAGGTACAACTCCTACTCTCTAGACTGAGAGGTTACACTTCGAAGGATGTCAACCGGCTCAACTCTGACCCGTGGTTTAAAAGGCTTACCACGATAATCGGGAAGGGGGCGAGCGGAAGGTGATGACAAACCTGGCGAGGCCCCTTAGGACTTGTATAGGTTTTACATTTTTCTTTTGGGAATGTAACGGAAGTCCTCCAACGGACTAAATGTATATAATATTTATTATAGTGAAAGAGTTATTATACTTGTGCTGCTATTCTTTTGTTTTGTTCTTTGTCTATGCATTGTTTGTTGTCGTCGGGTTTGGCCAGCGTGTCGGTTGTGACAGCTTTTGGCCCGTAAGATGTAATTTTAACTTTTGTTGAATGATCATTAGTGATGGCCTTTGCCCATTGGATATAACTTCAACTGTCATTGGAATTGGTGATGGCCTTTGGCCATAGTATATAACTTCAACTATCGTTGAAGTGTTATCCGTCGTCGTTGAGCGGGGTTGACGATTATTGGTGATGGCCTTTGGCACATAGGATATAACTTTAACTGTCGATGGAGTGTTATCCGTTGTTGTCGACTGGGGTCGACGATCATTGGCAATGGCCATTGGCCCATAGGATATAACTTCAACTATCGTTGGAGTGTTATCCGTTATCGTCAAGCAGGGTCGATGATCATTGCGATGGCCCTTGGCCCATAGGATATAACTTCAACTGTTGTTGGATTGTTATCCGTTGTCATCGAGCGGGGTCAACAATCATTGGCGATGGCCTTTAGCCTAGAGGATGTAACTTCAACTTTTATTGGAGTGTTATCCGTCGTCGTCGAGTGGGGTCGACGATTATTGGTGAGAGTCTTTGGCCCATAGGATATAACTTCAACTATCGTTGAAGTGTCATCCATTGTCGTCGAGCGGTGTTGACAATCATTGGTGATAGCCTTTGGCCCATAGGATATAACTTCAACTATCGTTGAAGTGTTATCCGTCATCATCAAGCGGGGTCGACGTATCGGCGATGGATTTTGGCCCATAGGATTTAACTTCAACTGTCAATGGAGTATTATCCGTCATCGTCAAGTGGGGTCACCGATCATTAGCGATGACCTTTGGCCCATAAGATGTAACTTTAACTATTGTTGAAGTGTTATCCGTCATCGTCAAGTGGGGCCGATGATCCTTGGTAATGGCTTTTGGCCCATATGATATAACTTTAACTATCGTTGAAGTGTTATCCGTCGTCGTCGAGTGGGGTCGACGATCATTGGTGATGGCCTTTGGCCCATAGGATATAACTTCAACTATCATTAAAGTGTTGTGTGTCATCGTCGAGCGGGTTCGACAATCATTGGCAATGGCCTTTGGCCTATAGGATGTAACTTCAACTGTCGCTAAAGTGTTATCCATCATCGTGAAGCAGGGTCGATGATCATTGGTGATGTCCTTAGCCGCTTACATAATGGAGAAGGTGGTCTTATCCGCTTACATAATGGTGAAGGTGGCCTTAGCCACTTACATAATGGAGAAGGTGGCCTTAACCACTTACCTAATGGAGAAGGTGGTCTTAGTTTCTTACATAATGGAGAAGGTGGCCTTAGCCGCTTACATAATAGAGACTCAACTAGGCTAGTCCCTTTATTATATCGGGCTGGAGAAATGCATCGAATGGCCGGTATGATAAACCTATCTCCCTACGCCCCTGGGTGTCCCCTTCACTGCTTTGTTAAAAACCTCCCCGAGAAAACCCAGTTGGGACAAAACTCGGGTAAGGGAAAAAGAGTACGACTCGGGAGACGCCCTTCGAAAGTGGAAATATTTCAGGTGGGTGACATTGCAATTGTTTTAGAGTGTTTTTCCTTCCGTTATTTCCAACTTGAATGCTCCTATGCCTGCATATCTGTGATTTTATATGGCCCGCTCCAATTGGTGCACAGTTTCCCTTCGCACGGGTATTTTGACGCCAATGTTTTGGCTTTGTGGATGTAGTCTCCTACTTTGAGCGATCGTATTTTGGTTTTTTGTTGTAATACCTTTTAACCTGTTGTTTTTGAGTCGTCATTCTTATGTGGGCCATATCTCTTTATTCTTCAACTTTGTCAAGGTCTTGAAGCCTACACATGTCGTTGTCTGGTCCGCTGGTGTGTGAATATCTCGGGCTTGGTTCTTCGATTTTGACTGGTATAACCGCATTGGTTCTGTAGCCAGCGAGTACGGTGTTTCTCCTGTGCTGGATTTAGGCATTGTCCAGTATGACCAGAGTACCTTTAGTAGTAATTAGGGCCATAGCCCTTTGACTTATTCGAGTTTCTTCTTTAGAATGTTCAATATTATTTTGTTGGATGCTTCTGCTTGGCCGTTGGTGGCGGGATGCTATGGTATGGAAAGTATCCATTTGATATGCCATTTGTCACAGAACTCCGTTATCCTTTTACCGATAAATTATGGGATGTTGTCGCAACTGATTTCTTTGGGAATGCCGAAGCGACATATGATGTTTTTCCATATGAAGGCGATGACTTCCTATTCGCGTATTTGAGAGTACGAACCTACTTCTACCTATTTGGAGAAGAGTTAGTCAAAACTAACAGATATCGTACCCTTCCTCGCCCTACTAGCAAGGGCCGATTATGTCCATTCCCTATTTGATGAAGGGCCAAGGTGATGTTACTGAGTGTAGGGGCTCTCCCAGTTGATGTATCATGGGGGTGTACTTTTGGCATTGTTCCTACCTACGAACATACTCTACTGCCTCTTTTTCATTGTGGGCTAGTAGTACTCGGTGCAGATAATGCAACAGACAAGAGCGTGATTACCGGTATGTGCGTAATAGTGACACTCTCGTGTACCTCTTCGAGTACTTGCCTTGTTTGGTGAGGCCCTACACACTTAGCGAGGGGTCCGCCAAATGTTCGTTTGTACAGATCATATTTATCAGGTAGTATCGGGTGGCCTGTACGCAGAGTTTTTTGGCTTTTTTTGTTAAGTGGGAGTGTCCCATCCTGCAAATAGGAGATAAACTAGTTGCGCCAGTGCCAAGTTAGATTTAAAGAGAGTACCTCGGTGTGATCTATGGCCGAATGGAGTAGGGTGCCTATATTTCCCTTGTTGATATTTTTGGTGGCTGCAACTAACTTGGCTAGGCCGTTTGCTTTGACGTTCTGCGCCGTCGGGATTTGTTCCAGATGGCACTCGTCGAATTCGGGCATCAACTTGTAAATTTCTGACTGATATTTCTGCAGCCTCTGTTCCTTGATCTGGTAAGTCCCAATGACATGATTTACCACGAGTTGAGAATCGCAATGGAGGATGAGTCGTTGAGCTCCGTACTTGATAGCTAACCTCATACCTGCAATCACAGCCTCGTACTCGGCCTCGTTGTTAGTCATCTCGGGGCATCGCATGGACTGACAAATTATTTTTCTCGTGGGGACCTTGAGTACGAATCCTAGTCCTGATCATGAGGTGTTGGAAGTGCGATTAGTGTAGAGGGTCCAGAGGTCGGCACTAGGAGTGGCACGAATGGGATCTAGTTCCGCTTCCGGCAGAATCTCCATACTGAAATTGGCGACAAAATCTGCAAGTACATGTGGCTTGATGGCATTTCTTTGGTAGTAGGATATGTCGTGCTTGCTGAGCTCTATGGCCCATCTGGCGAGCATTCCTGACAACTCGGGCTTGTGTAGGATGCTTCTCAAGGGGAAGGTCATTATAACTTTTATGGGGTGGCACTGAAACTAAGGTTTAAGCTTTCGTAATGCTACGGCCAGTGCTAGGGCAAGCTTCTCGAGGTGTGGATACCGTATTTCGGCGTCCACTAGGGTTTTGCCGATATAGTAAATAGGGGATTGTGTACCTTTGTTTTCATAGAAAAGGACTACGCAGTCAATGACTTTGGACACTGCCAAGTATACAAGTAAGGGTTCATCAGGGTTCGCCTTAACTAGCAATCGTGGTGAAGACAGGTATTCTTTTAATTTTTTCAAAGCCTCGGTGCATTCCTCATTTCATTGTATTCCGCAATCTTTTCTCAATAGGTTAAAAAATTTATGGTACTTGTTGGAGGATCGCGAGATGAACATGGATAGGGCGGCTATTCGCCATGTCAGCTTTTGTACCTGTTTTTTTGCTGTTCAAGGTCTTAGGTATTGCATCTATTGCCTTGATCTGGTCGGGGTTAACTTTGATACCTTGTTATGATACGAGGAACACCAAGAACTTCCTTGATGCTATGCCAAAAACGCACTTTTTTGGGTCAGACCCTTCGCGAACGCGTAGGCCAAATTCTCAGACCCTCAATTTTTTTCTATGCATTCACATCCATCACCCATGAGAACGCAATGCCTTAAATCCCTGCAATTCATGACAGCAAAAACTGATCCTAAGCTTAACCAAAAATGATCCGTTTGACCCTCGGAATCACCCCCGAGGCCTCCGGGACCTCAACCAAAACCACCAACCTACTCCAAAACAAGATACGAACTTGTTACAATCATAAAAACACTTCCTTAAACACAAAAATCATCAAATCAAGGTAGATTCAAGTCTAAGTTTCAACTAAAACTTCTGAAACCTACATTAAATCAAAAACCCAACCAAACGATGTCTGAATGACCTAAATATTTGCAGACATATCCAAAATCACCTAACGAAGCTATTGCAACTGTCGGAATTCCATTCCAACTCCTGGATCAAAATCTCACCTATCAACCGGATTCTGTCAAAACTCCAACTTCGCCAATTCAAGCCTATTTCTACACCAGACCTCCAAATTCAATTCTGATCACTCCCCTAAGTCATAAATCACCTCCTAAAGGTAACTAAACCATCGGAATCCACATCCAAGCCCTCTAACAATATAGTCAACTTTAGATTGACATTTCTAAAACAAACTCCATTCTAAGAGGCTGTATGCCTTATTTTCAACCAGAATCAATCCAAATTCACCCGATGGACTCTAATAATGATATAGAACGTGAAACAACACAATAAGGGGGAAACAGGGTGATAAATTTCGTGACGACAGGCCGGGTCATCACATTCTCCCTAACTTAAACAAACGCTCGTCCTCGAGCGGGTCAAGAAATATACCTGGAGTCTCAAATAAGTGTGGATATTTGCTCCGCGTCTCCCACTCGGTCTCCCAAGTGGCCTCCTCATCGGGCCGACCTCTCCACTTTACCTTCACTAACGCAGTATCCTTAGACCTCAATCTCCGCTTCTGACAACCAAATATAGCCATAGGCTCCACATCATAAGTCAAGTCATCATCTAGCTGAACTGAACTGAAATCCAACACATGTGATGGGTCCCTAACATACTTCCAAAGCATAGACACGTGGAACACCAGATGAACTCCCGATAGGCTAGGTGGAAAAGAAAGCATATAGGCCACTTCTCCAATCCTCCTGAGTATCTCAAAAGGGCCAATGAATCTCGGACTGAGCTTTCCCTTCTTCCCAAATCTCATGACGCCTTTCATAGGCAAAACCTTCAGCAAGACCTTCTCACCCACTAAATAAGACACATATCGGACCTTCCGGTCCGCATATCTCTTCTGGCGCAATTGGGCTGTGTGATGTCTCTCCTGAATCACCTTTACCTTGTCCAATGTATCCTGGACCAACTATGTCCCCAACAACCTAGCCTCAGGATATCTACACTGTCTCCCATATAAGGCCTCATATGGTGCTATCTAAAAACTGGATTGGTAGCATTTGTTATAAGCAAACTCTGCGAGAGGCAAGTAATTAGCCCATGAACCACCGAAATCAATAACACAGGCACGCAACATATCCTCCAAGATCTGTATGGTACGCTCGGACTGTCTGTCCGTCTGAGGATGAAATGCAGTACTCAACTCAACCTGTGAACCCAACTCTCGCTGGAATGTCCTCCAAAATTGCAGAGTAAACTGAGTACCTCTATATGATATAATAGAAATTGGGACCCCATGCAATCTCACGGATGAATATCTCTGCTAACCGCTCCGAGTAATACATAGTACACACATGAATGAAGTGAGCTGACTTAGTCAGCCTATCCACAATCACCCAAACTGAATCAAACTTTATCGATGTCCGAGGGAGACCATTAATAAAGTCCATAGTAATCCTCTCCCATTTCCACTCGGGAATATCAATACGCTAAAACACGCCACCGGGCCTCTAATGCTCATACTTGACTTGCTGACAGTTGAGGCACCGAGCTACATGACTCACAATATCCTTCTTCATCCTTCTCCACCAGTAATACTATCTCAAATCCGGATGCATCTTCGCGGCATCTAGATGGATAGAATGTCGCGAGCTATGGGCCTTCTCCAATGTCAACTCCCGAAGGCCATCTACATTGGGCACGCAAATCCGGCCCTATATCCTCAACATACCATCACTATCAATAGTAATATCCCTAGCATCATCATGCTGAACTCGATCCTTAAGGACAAGCAAGTGCAGATTATCATATTGGCACTCACGAAAGCGATCATATAAGAAAGACCGAAAATAACGCAAGCCAACACCTTGATGGGCTCTGAAATATCCAACCTCACTAGCCGATTGGCCAATGCCTGAACATCGCATGCAAAGGGTCTCTCCCCAACTGGAATATATTCCAAGCTGCCCATACTAACTGCCTTTCGGCTTAAAGCATCGGCCACTACATTGGCCTTCCCTAGATGATATAAAATGGTAATGTCATAATCCTTGAGCAACTCAAGCCACCTCCGCTGCCTAAAATTGAGATCCTTCTGTTTAAACAAGTGTTGGCGACTACGATGATCAGTATACACCTCACAGGACACGTCGTACAAATAGTGCCTCCAAATTTTCAAGGCATGAACTATGGCTGCTAACTCTAAATCATGAACAGGGTACTTCTTCACATGAGGCTTCAACTGACGACAAGCATAAGCAATAACTCTACCCTCCTACATCAATACACAACCTATCCCCACTCTCGATGCATCACAATATACAGTATAAGAACCTGAAGCTGATGGCAAGACTAACACTAGAGCTGTGGTCAAAGCTGTTTTGAGCTTCTGAAAGCTCTCCTCGCACTCATCCACCATACGAACGGTGCACCCTTCTGCGTCAACCTGGTCAAGGACGAAGCAATGGATGAAAATCTCTGAACAAACCAGTGATAATACCCCGCCAAACTAAGAAAACTCCAGATCTCTATAGCTGAGGACGGTCTAGGACAACTCTGCACCGCCTTTATCTTCTTCGGGTCAACCTGAATACCATCACAAGACACCACATGACCTAGAAAAGCTACAGACTCGAGCCAAAACTCACACTTGGAGAACTTTGCATACAACTTCTCCTCCTTCAACCTCCGTAATAAAACTCTCAAATGTAGAGCATGCTCCTCCTTGCTACGAGAGTACACCAGAATGTCATCAATAAACACAATCACAAAGGAATCCAGATACGGCCGGAACACACTATTCATCAAGTGCATGAATGTGGCTGGGGCATTGGCCATCCCAAAAGCCATCACAAGAAACTCATAGTGCCCATATCTCATCCTGAAGGTTGTTTTCATAATATCAGAATCTCTAATCTTCAGATGGTGATAGCTTGAACAAAGATCAATCTTCGAGAACACCCTTGCTCCCTGGAGCTGATCAAATAAAATTATCAATGTACAGTAGAGGATATTTGTTCTTCACTTTTACCTTGTTCAGCTGTCAATAATCAATACACATCCTTATTGAGCCATCTTTCTTCTTAACAAACAACACTGGTGCACTCCACGGTGACATACTAGGGCGTATGAATCCCTTATCTAAGAGCTCCTAAAGCAGTTCTTTCAATTCCTTCAACTTAGCTGGTGCCATACGATAAGAAGGAATGGAGATGGGCTGAGTGCTGGGCACCAAATCAATATAAAAATCGATATCCCTCTCCGGCGGCATGCCCGACAGGTCTGATGGAAAGACATCTGGGAAGTCCCTCGCAACGGGCAAAGAATCAATACTAGGGTTCTTAGCTCCAACATCTCTCACAAGCGCTAAATATGATAAACACCCTTTTTCAACCATCCTCTGAGCCTTTAAGAATAAAATCACCTGGCTAAGGACATAATTAGTCGAACCCCGCCACTCAATTTGTGGAATACCAGGAATGGCCAATGTAACTATCTTTCCATGAGAATCCAGAGGGTAGCCAATCCATGCCCAAAATCACATCATAATCTACCATACCCAATAATAGAAAATCCACTCCGGTCTCCAAACCCCCAATAGAAACAAGACAAGATAGATAGGCGTGATCCATAACAATCGTATCACCTACCGGGGTGGATACATGCACAGACAAGGCAAGACAACCACAGGTCATACCCAAATGATGCGCAAAATAAGAAGACACGTACGAATATGTAGACCCAGAATCAAACAAAACAGAAGCATCTCTATGGCAAACTGAAATAATACTTGTGATCACTGCATATGAAGAAACAACATCTCTCATATCCGGAAGTGCATAAAAATGTGCCTGACCACCACTCAAAATGCTCCTCACTCCTAGGAAGGCCTCTAGAAGACTGAGCCACGCCCCTACTAGACTGGGATGGTGCTGAAGTAGATTGAGCTGAAGAGGATGGCTGATTCCTCTGCTGAGACCTACCCTTGAGAAGTCGAGGACACTACCTCCTCATGTGGCCAAACTCGCCACACTCAAAACAACTGCCCGGCGTTGGAGAAGGGGACTGAACGGAACCCCTCACCGCAGATGAACCCTGGGCTGAAGAGGAAGGTGCTGAACTCTGAGCGGGGAGGGCGTTGAGTGAAGACTAGCCCTGCTGATAACCCTGACGGCCACAGCCGGAATAAGCTCCACTGTGCTCTAGACGACCTGACTGAGGAGGTCTAAATTAACGACCTCTGCCCTGATGAAACTGGCCCCTAGATGGAGCACCACTATGGCTGCCCGAACCTCGAAGCCTCTTGGCCTCCCTCTCCTCTCCCTCTCGGCGATGGTCCATCTTAATCTGGCATGCCATATCCACTACCTCCTCAAAGGATGCAACCACTACTCTCTCCCTAGTTATCAAGATAAGAATAGAATAGTTGAGGCAATCTATGAACCTCCTGATCCTCTCCCGATCTGTCGTGATCATCCATGTAGCATGTCTAGCTAACTGAGTGTACCTCAACTCGTACTAAGTCACTGTCATATCATCCTGAACTAGCCACTCAAGCTGGCGGTACAGCTCATCTCTACTGGACTGAGGCACATACTTCTCTAAAAAAAGAGTGGAAAATTGCTGCCAAGTGAGGGGTGCTGCTCCTGCAGGCCTACGCCTCTCGAACTCCTCCCACCATATGTATGCTGGCTGCGAAAATTGGAATGCGGTAAAAGATACACCACTAGACACAAGAATCCCTATTGTACGTAACATCCTTTGACACTTGTCTAAGAATCCTTGGGTATCCTCGCCTTCAGTACCACTGAATGTAGGCGACTGAAGTCTGCCAAACCTCTCTTATCGACGTTGTTCGTCGTCAGGCATCACCCAAATAACATACCTTGGGGCTAGTGCAACTGGCGCAACTGGAACAGCCGGTGCAACTACCTGTGCTGGGGCTACCTCTGGCATTTGAAGCCACTGCACCACCTGCTATGGTGTGCGAGCTACGGGGGTATTATGACCACCCCTAGTTTGAGATGTCACTGTGGCAGTAGTAGCTGAAACTGCCTGAGCCAACCCAGTGCAAACAGATAATATTTGGACCAATGCCTTTTGAAGGACATGAATAATAATAGGCACTACCGATGTCTGTACGGGTACTGCTAGAGCCTCAACCACTCAGGACTGATCCTGAATAGGGGCAACAGGTGGGTCTACTGAGACGGCCCCTGCTGCTCTACCACGACCATGGCCGCGACCACGACCTTTAGCTGGTGGCGATGGTGGTCGTCCACCTCGTCCGGTAGCACGAGTCCTCGCCATCTGCGAGAGAATAGAATATAGAAGTTCAATTCTTGGAACAACAAAATTGCACGACAAGATTTCAAGATTATGAAGTGTTTCCTAAAAGGTTTGCAGACTCCCAAGGATAAATACAGACGTCTCCGTACCGATCCGCGAGACACTTCTAACCGGCTCAAGACTCATGAGGCCTAGTAACCTAGGCTCTGATACCAACTTATCACGACCCCAAAACCTGGTCGTGATGGCGCCCAACATGTTGCTAGGCCAGCCTGACCAATCATACATATTAACGAGCTACCAACTCACATCCTTTGTTTCAAAATCAGTAATATCAAGACAAAATACATAGTTTAGCCAAGATAATAAAAAATATCCCAATATCAGCATACCACCTCCAAAGACCTGGGGTCACGAGTTGAGAGCCTCTACTAAATAACATAGTGGCAACAATAGTGTATACAGAATAAGTCTGAAAATGCGGAAATGTCTAAAGCATAAAAAAACAAGGGAGAGTCGGGTCCTGTGGATGCCATGAAGCTACCTCGACACTCCGATATAAGCTCAAAAGATAGCTGAAAATTAACCCTGCTGGGAGGTACCTGGATCTGCACACAAGGTGCTGGGAGTAGAGTGAGTACTTCCAACTCAGTGGTAATAAGCATGTATAATGATATTGAAGGTAGAAAAACCCAATAATACCACACAATAAAGCTATACAATACCTCATTTTCCTTTTTAACAGTATAAGTCTCAGGGAAAGCAATAACAGATAAAGCAGTTCAACAGAAATGAATAAATGCAGTGCAGATGCATGAACATGATGCTACACCACGTAGCCCGATCCATTTGGGTACCCGCGCTCACTGTGGGGGTTCAGACTCCGGAGGGGCTCCTAAAGCCCAAGCACAATATCAATGACATATGTTGCGGCACGCAGCCCGATCCACTATCAGTCCAGCTACATGCAATGCAAGCCTCACAGGCACAAATAATTATCATTTTTAAATTCGTTTAGCAGAAATTATAGAAATCGGTGTTCAGAAATCTCAGAATTTGCCAATTATTTTTAGATAATGTTTAGCTTAGGACTCATATAATGCAAATATGCTATAATCATAGAAAAAGTGATAACGGTCCTCAGGGGATCCAATTAACTGGCACACAACCCAAATATGTCCACAACCATCCAAGTAGGAGGTTTACCGGCTCATTTATAGCCAACAGTACAGTACAATGCCACACGGTCGGACTAAGCCATAGTCCCCAAACACAATCGACCCTGCACTCTCTGCAGAGTACGTGTCACACCTCAATACAGCGTCACATAATGATATAGCAAGGTTTCAAACCCTTGGGTCATTATCCACACCCATTACTCACCTTGAACCGATTCAGAAACTAGTCCGCAATGCCTTTCCCTCAAGAATCGACCTCCCCGGGTGCCAAATCTGATCATAACCAATAGGAATACATAAAAATAGGCTAATGGAACATAAACCAATCGAAATAACTCGAAAAACATCCAAAAATATAAAGTTGCCAAAACCCGAGCCCCGCGCCCGCTTCTCGAAAAAATATGAAATTCACATTTTCGGAATTATCGTCTTGCCACGAGTCTATACATATAAAATTTATCAAAATCGGAGTCCAACGGCCCCTTCACATTCCAAAATTTCAAAACCCCAAAACCAAGCCCTAACTCCTCCAATTTACACCCCAATTTCAGTGATTTAGATGAAGATTCTATGATAAAATCACATAATTAATCCATAAAACTTACCTCCAATCGAAATCTAGGTTAAAACCTCTTACTCTCTCGTCCAATAACTTCAAAATATTCCCAACAATGGAAGAAATGGGATAAACTCGCAACTAAAATGTTACTTAACTGATCTACCCGACCTAAAAATCCTTCATTGCGTTCGCGACATAGCCCACACGAACGCGATGTGCAATATTTTAAATATAATTCCAAAACCTCTTACGCGAACGTGACCTCCTGCGTGCGATCGCGATGCACAAACACCTGGACCCACGCGAACGCGACAACAACCTTCGCGATCGCGTATAAGAAAAATCACTAGCCTCCAAATCCTTCTTCGCGAACGTGTAATCACTCTCGCGAACGCGTACCTTCTGTTTCTTCCTCTACGCGTTTGCATTAGACCCTTTGCGAATGCGTAGGCCAAATTCTTAGACCCTCAATTCTCTTCTATGCGTTTGTGTCCATCACCCACGCGAACACGATACCTTAAATCCCTGCAATTCATGACAGCAAAAACTGATCCTAAGCTTAACCAAAAATGATCCGTTTGACCCCCGGAATCACCCCCGAGGGCCCCGAGGGCCCCGGGACCTCAACCAAAACCATCAACCTACTCCAAAACACGATACGAACTTGTTCCAATCATAAAAACACATCCTTAAACACAAAAATCATCAAATCAAGGCGGATTCAATCCTAAGTTTCAACTAAATTTTCAAAAACCTACACTCAATCAAGAAATCGACAAAACGATGTTTGAATGACCTAAAAATTAGCACACATATCCAAAATCACCTAACGAAGTTGTACTGGTGCTATGACCAACAAGGTGGAAGATCCTCCCCTGGTTCAAATCACCCTGAATGAAGAGTGGGCGAACAAGATGCAAAACATTTCAACTATCAGAATTCCATTCCAACTCCCGGATCAAAATCTCACCTATCAACCGGATTCCGCCAAAATTCCAACTTCGCCAATTCAAGTCTATTTCTACACCGTTCCTCCAAATTCAATTCCGATCGCTTCCCTAAGTCACAAATAACCTCCCAAAGCTAATCGAACAACTAGAATCCATATCCCATCCCTTTAAGCACATAGTCAACTTCTAGTTGACTTTTCTGAAACAAACTCCATTCTAAAAGGATATATGCCTTATTTTTACCAGAATCAATCCAAATTCACCCGATAGACTCTAATACTGATATAGAACATGAAACAACATAATAAGGGGGAAATAGGGAGGTAACTCTCATGACGGTGGGCCAGGTCATCACATATCCCCAGCATATCTAAATGAAAAGCTAAAAGATCCGCTTGGTTAGTTAGAAATTCATGGTACTTACTTGGGTCGTATAGGCTGTATCCGATGTAGGCTCTCTTTATGTGGTTGGTGCTATCCAATTGTACTGGGTCGAGATCCTCGACCATTTCTTTGCAGGCTTATACGATTTTTGGATCTTTGATGGCTTCCGTTATCGGGTCGACCATAGTCCCCGACACGGCTGATTGCTATGCCTCTACACTTGCTCCTTTTAATAGTTTGGTATGTGAGTAGTCTTGAGCGATTTGGTAGCATTCTTGCGTTGTGCGTGACTCGCCCCGACTGCTAAATACTCCCCAAGGGGTGGGGAACTTTATTACTTAGTAGAAGCTTGAGGGGACTGCTCGCATAGCATGTATCTATGGGCGTCCTATGATGGTGTTGTAGGATGTTTATTGGTTTATGATGTGGAAAGTGGTTTCCAATGCAACTCCCCCTGCTAAATTCAGTAATGATACCTCCCCGGAGGTTCGTTCCACTGCATTGTTAAAATTGGTTAGTGTTATGCAATGTGGTAATATCCTATCTTCGAGCCTCATCTGCGCGAGGACTCTTGGATGGAAAATACAAGCACCGGTTCCATAAGCAACCATGATCATCTTAACGTCAGTTTCAGTAATATGTAAAGTTATGACTAAAGCATCATAATGAGGAAAAGACAAACAGTTGGCATCAGACTTATCGAATGTTATACTTTCTTTGAAGTCGTCATACCGTTCGTGGGAAATTATTTAGTTTGTGTGAGGTGGTGAATTTTACATGGTTGATTGCTGAATCATCTCCTCCCCCAACGATCGTGTTGATGATGAGTGCTGGCGAAGGTGGCTTTGGCGGTCCCTATGGTTGTTCCCGCCCTCGTGTGAAATTGATATTTCCTTTATTGCTGAGCAGCTCCCTTAAGTATCCTTGGTTCAACATTTTGACTACCTCCTGCAGTAGCCCTATGAAATATTCGGTTTTGTGCCCTCGTTCCTGGTGGAACTCACACAGGACGTTTGACTTCCTTGTAGCGGAGTTTGATTTCATTTTTTTCGGTCATTGTACTTTGTGCTCAGCTTCTCCAGTGCGTACGCTATTTTAAAGGGGGACACACAAAAGTTATGGGTAGATAATAAATGGAGCATACCTCTTTTGTTACGGAGTGGTACGACATGTCACTGCAATGCTTCTATGTGTCTTGGCAGTGGTGGATGAGAGGATTTGATGTAAGGCTAATGCCTTTCTTTGTTGAAGCGTGAGGAGTGTACACACCGGCCCTCGCTGCGTCGATCCCTCCTTGCTTCTGACTGTATCGTTGTGAGCCGCTGGGTTGGTCCGTTGAGGTCATCCTTATTTGCTCGTACCTCGGCATAGTAGGCATTGTGAATTTCCTCCCATATGGCGGGGGATACTTCATGAGTCGGCTTAGTAGCTTTTTGGTTGCTCTCGAACAATCTCTGCTCAGCCCATTTTGGAAAGTTGCGACTGCCATGCCTTCTGATACATTTGGTAGGCTCATCCTTACTCTGTTGAATTTGGGCAGGAAGTCCCTGAGTCCCTCACCTGTGGTTTGTCGGATGGCAAAGATATCATTGACTCTGGCCTCTACTTTCTTTGCTCCAGCATGGGCGGTGATGAATTTATTCGCCATTTTTCGAATATTGTTCTGGCTGACAGCTGCGAGTACCATGTTAATGCCCCCCTCTCGTTAACTTTTCTCCGAACGTTTTTAGCAGTACGGATGGTACTTGTTCCTTTGACAGATCATTACCCTTCACAACGGTCACATAGTGGATCAGGTGGTCTTCGGGGTCTGTCGTCCCATTATATATCCTTAAGTAAGATGACATTTTAAAGGTTTTTGGGACCGGGTGAGGTGCAACTTCTTCACTATATTGTTGTTCGACAAATCTTCCTACGTTATGCTTCGGTAGTAACTTAGGGGTGCCGGGAATTTTGTCCACCCTTTCCTAAAGCTCTTTCATTTGATCCCGAAGTGCCTTGTTTTAATTCTCCATTTCCTTCATTTTCTTAAGGATGGCTGCAAGTGTGACATCGCTGGTTTGGTCATTGGAGTGGTTTTTGTTTGTACGTACAGTATCGTGTTCACTGGTGGTAGCGATGTCTCTCGTCAACGGGCTCTAGATGTTGTTTTGGGGTAATTTTTCGAGCAAGCTGCCTAGAGTGTTCATCAGCCATTCTTCCAGTAGCTTCTTGAGCATCGGGGGGGTGTTTCTTGGACTACAGACGTGGAAGCTTCTTTTTCGTGCAAGATCGTTAGATCTTCAGATGGAGAAGGTGAGATTTCTCCTTCTTGAGTGCTGCCAGGTGCTGTGCTCAAGATATTTTCTCTACTGGCATTGTTGAGGGAGCCAATAAGGTTGGTTGTGACACCTGCTATTGCTGTCAATCTTGCGTCATTTTCTGCCGTTTTTTTATTTCAATAGGGTGTGAAGGAAGGTGGTTTATTTTTGAGAATCTAGGTGAAAACTATGATTTCGATTGCCGAAATCCCCACAGAACGGTGACAAATTATTTGACTCGAAAGTTAACAAATACTTTGCAAGAAAATATAATCAAAAAATAGATCAAAGGTAAATCGTAATAAAAAATAATAAGACCTAGAAATGTGAATAATATTTCTTATTGCTTTTGATATATTGAGTGTTCTAGAGAGTAAAAAGGTAGAGAGAGAGAGAGAGAGAGAGAGAGAGAGAGAGCGCTTGTATTAGAAAAGATCTGATCCCCCTAACAACATTGGGATCCTCTTTATATAACAGGAGAAACTTCTCGAAATAATAAAATAATACAAGGGTAGGTCATGTGTATTCGAGGGGACAACAAGGCTTACGAGCATGTTTTCGCTCCGATATTCTAAGGTTGTACCCTCACTACGACTATTGTTTAGTCATAGGCTATTGCTACCACAATAGGAAGAATTTGACCCTATACAACATGAAAAATGACTAAAATTAAATTTCTTTTGAAAGCTATTTTTCAATTAACAACAACAACAACAACCCAGTATATTCCCACAAAGTGGGGTCCGGGGAGGGTAATATGTAGATAGGCCTTACCTCTACCCGAAAGGGCAGAGAGGTTGTTTCCAATCGACCCTCGACACAGGGAAGAGAAAGGCAAACAAAAACAAAAACACAAACAGTTTTAGTTACTCCAACATAAATCGCATAAATAATTATCTAAACATAAGAGTCATAAGTACCATAAATAAACTAGCATGCAATAATATTAAAACAGTAACTACCAGAAATGACTACTATTAGAGGACACAAACCAATACACGAATCATCTATGGATAGCCCTACCACGCCTCACCCAACCCCGAAAAAGGAGTACAAAAAATCTATAAGCCCCTATCCTACAACCCTGATACTAGACCTTCAGACTTTCCTATCAAGGGTCATGTCCTCGGAAATCCGCATCCTGGCCATGTCCTGCCTAATTACCGCTCCCCAGTATCTCTTAGGCCTCCCTCTGCCTCGCCTCACACCGACTACCACTAGCCGCTCACAACTCCTCATCGGGGCATCGGGGCTTCTCCTCCCCACATGCCCGAACCACCGGAGCCTCGCCTCTTGCATATTCTCATCCACTGGGGCCACCCCCAACTTCTCCCGAATAACTTCATTCCTAATCTTATCCAACCTGGTGAGCCCGCACATCCACCTAAGCATCCTCATCTCCTCAACCTTCATCCTCTGAACATGGGATTTCTTCACCGGCCAACACTCTGTCCCATACAAGATGGCAGGTCTAACACAGCTCTATAGAACTTCCCCTTGAGTTTCTGTGGCACTTTCTTGTCACACAAGACTCCTCCACTTCGACCACCCCGCCTCTATACGGTGAGTGACATCCTCGTCTATCTCTCCGTCCCCCTGAATCACTGATCCAAGGTATCTAAAACTATCCCTCTTGGTTATGGCCTGAGATCCAATCTTCACGTTCCCTCCCACTTCGCTCGGCTCAGCGCTAAACTTGCACTCCAGATATTCTGTCTTAGACCTGCTTAGTTTGAAACCCTTAGACTAGAGAGTCTGTCTCTATACATCTAGCCTCTCGCTAACACCGACCCTCATCTCATCTACCAGGACTATATCATCAGCAAATAGCATACACCAAGGCACATCCCCTTGAATATGACGTGTTAAAGCATCCATCACCAAGGCAAACAAGAGAGGGCTAAGCACAGATCCTTGATGGAGCCCCATAACCACCGGAAAATGGTCTGAGTCGCCACCCAGTGTCTTGACCCTAGACTTAGCTCCAACGTACATGTCCCTGATTACTCTAATGTAGGCTTCCGGCACGCTCTAAGCCTCCAGGCACCTCCATAGCACCTCTCTAGGGACTTTGTCATACACCTTCTCTAAGTCGATAAACACCATGTGCAGGTCCTTCTTCTTATCCCTGAACTGTTCCACCAATCTCCTGACAAGGTGGATAGCTTCTGTAGTGGAGCGACCCGGTATGAAACCGAACTAGTTCACGGAAATAAATGTCGACTCCCTCACCCTAGCCTCGATCAGCCGCTCCCAGACCTTCATGGCGTGACTTATAATTTGATGCCCTATAGTTGTTGCAATACCGATATCCCCTTTGTTCTTATACAAGGGCACCACTGTACTCCACCCCCACTCCTCCGGCATCCTTTTGGTCTTGAAGATCGCATTGAACAACCTGGTGAGCCACTCTACTCCTGGCTTACCCATACATTTCCATAACTCCACCGGAATTTCGTCTGGCCCGGTCACTCGACCCTTACTCATCCTATGCAAAGCTCTCACGACCTCTTCCACCCTAATGCGCCTGTGGTACCCTAGGTCTCTATGACGCTCTGGATGCCCCAGCTCCCCTAGCTCTATGTTTTGGTCACCCTCCTCATTGAAAAGATCTCAAAAGTACGCCTACCATCTCTGTTTGACTTGAGACTCCCCCATCAGGACTCTACCATCCTCATCCTTGATGCACCTAACTTGGTCTAGGTCCCGCGCCTTCCTTTCCCTTACTTTGGCTAACCGGAATAACTTCTTGTCCCCGCTTTTCTCCCCCAATTCCTCGTACATGCGACCAAACGCCGCGTTTTAGCTTCCGTGACCGCCAGTTTGGCTTCCTTCCTCACTACCTTATAGCTCTCTCTGTTCACCCACCAGTTTGGCTATTTTTTAATTTCACCCTTCAATGTTATTGATGTTTGATGATAGTGGTCAACCTTCTATACTTAAGATAACCATCAAAATGGGATTTGTCGATGAGGTAGTCCAACCAAGTCCACTATTTGGGTGGGATGAGCCTAAGATTTTTCTAGTCAATTGAAAATTGAAGTTTATAGGCCAGATTGAAGTGAGCCCGAGGGCTTGATCGAAACTTGGCTGCGGCCAGCCTATACTATTGAGATAAAAATTCCCTCTATAGCCCCTCAAAAATTTAATAGCCCATATTTTATCCTACTTACAAAAAATCGCCCATCGACTCAAATATATTGTATATAGTAGCCGAAAGGATGAGTATGACAACATAAGCGCCTGTAGCCCAGTGGTGTGAGTGCTTGTTGTAAGGCCCTGTAAAATTTTTGTGCATGAAACCTAGTAGCTGTGGTGCCATGGTCGCGGTTCGGACCCTTGGTACTGATTTAAGTTTCAAAATGTCAAGAGTCAATTTTTCCAGAAAAGTGTCGATTCTACGATCAGGAATGCGACCGCAGATCTGCTATGCGGACCGCATTCTTGCCGCATAGCTTAACAGAAAGTTTGCAAAATTTGGTGTTGAGAATGCGGTCGATATGCGATCGCAGAATGGATCTGCGGACCGCAGATCTACCGCATAAATTCTCGAAGGTTTTTGAGTGTCAAATTTGCGGTGCACTTTGAGACCGCAGATCAAGAATACAGACCGCATTTTGGTCGCATTCCGTAATAGAACTTGTGTAAATTTTGAGGCAATTCCGCGGTCACTATGCGGACCGCATGCGGATTCTGCGATCGCAGATGCGACTGCAGAATTGACCCGGCCCAGGAATTTTATAAAATTCGACCCGATCTCTTCTTTAATATAACACCTTTCTCCTTTATTTTATCATATCATCTTGCCAAAATTAGAGAGAGAAGAGAGGGGTTTTAGAGAGAGAAGTCCTTCATCTTCAAAGAGTGTTCCAACCATTTAGTCCAAAGGACTCTATGGCCAAGATTCAACTTCCCCAATCTTTACAAGGTAAAAACCCTAACTGTTTTCTTTGATTTTCAGTTTTAAAATGGGTAAAAAAGAGGTTTGCATATAATAGATTTTGAACATGGAATTTTACACTCATGCATGATTATTGAACTTGATTTTTAGTAAAGAGGAAGTGAATAGGCATAAGAACCTGCGAAACAAGGTCGGCAAAGATAGGATAGCTTGGGTAAGCATAAAGTAGGAAGTTAAAGGAAGGAAACTCGATACCAGGTATGTATGGATAATTTTGATTTTTGTGAAATCGCCTATATGTGTGAAATTTGTTTGGCTCGTGTTAAATTGACAAATGGTGTGAAATTCTTGATGTTGTTGTTGGATATTCAAAGTTGTTGTTGAACTATGAGTGATGTGATATGAGATATGAGCCGAAAGATAAATGAGAGTTGAATTTGGTAAAAAGAATTGTGAATAATGGCTATAATGGCATATATAGTACCTTGTGGAAAAGAAACGAAACACTTGAGGTGTGGCAAGTTATTGAACATAACAGTATGAACATCCTCGATTTTGGAAACATTGCAACTTGGTTGTGATATTGGCTTGAGAAGTAATTAAGAACATGAACCAATGTGTAAATTGCTTATTTGAACTTGTTGTAATTGTGAGTAGTATCTTATCTGCTGTTTGTGATTGTTGTGTTTGAAAACTGTACGGTGGGATCAGGTTGCGCGCCGCAACATGAAGAAATAAGGTGTGGGTTGGGGTGACAAGGGTGGCCGAGGTAATAAGGGTGGACGAGGTAATAAGGATGGAAAGCGATCGAAATCGCAAATGAAATTGATACAAAATCATTGATATGAAATTGTGAAAGGAGACAACATGAGAGTTTGCAACCTGTGGGGCACTGATTGCCCCTTTGTTTGACTACGTGCAATTTATGTGGTTGATTGATTGTTGTTCTATTTGTTGACCTTAAACGTGCTTGTGTTGAGGCTTATCTGAAATGAGTAAAAGGTGGGAAACATGGTTAGTTAGCTTAATTTAATTATTGGTGTAATTCATTAGTTGTCTTATCATCGTGATTTACTTGTTTAATGGCTTGAGTTTACTTGGGACAAAGTTTGTCTATACATACCAGTACAATTCCAGTGTACTGACATCCTTTTGCTGGGGACGCTACATTCGTGTTATGATTGTAGGTGGATCAGTAGCAGGTACTTCAGCTCATAGCCAGTAGCATCCTCACCTTCCACTACCTGTTTTTGTGAGCCCCTTTCTTCCTCGAGGCCCTGTATGGTTCACGCCACTTTTATTTAGACTTTATTTTGGTTTTGCAAGGTATAGCCGGAGCCTTGTTACCGGCAAGCATTGTATTCCCTTTTGTATCCTAGAGGCTCTATAGACATGTAAACGGTGGGATTGTGGCCTATGTACATGTATGTCGGGCGTTGTAAATTGTAAATCATGAACTTGTTAGTAAATCAATCATTTGGTTATGCTTATGCATTGTGAAATCAGTCATTATAGGTAAGATATTTGGTTTACAAGAAATAATCAACACAGGGGTAACGCGTGGGATAGAAAGGCACCCAGGTCCGCTTGACTGGGGCTACTCGGTCAGGCGCCGGTCATGTCCCTCGATTTGGGGCGTGACACTTGTTTCCTAAGATGAAGGTCATAGGTTCAACCCTTGCTTGGCGTGATAGAGCAACGTTTTGTTTTTTGCAATGTATAAATATTGTTTCCTAAGTTTGACAATGCTCTATTTTGTATATTTTTTGTATAGTGATAGTCTATTTTTTATATTTGTTGTATAGTAATAGTCTATTTTGTATAGTGACACTCTATTTTGTATAGTTTTTGTATAGTAGCAGTCTATTTGTATATCGACAGTCTATTTTGTATATTGTTTGTATAGTAACAGTCTATTTTGTATAGTGACAGTCTATTTTGTATATATTTTGTATAATGACAGTCAATATAGTAACAATCTATTTTGTATAATGAGAGCTAATTGTATATAAATTGTATAGTGGCGGACTATTTAGTATATTTTTGTATAGTGGTAGTCTATTTTATATAATGACAGTCTATTAAGTCTATTTTTTGTATAACGACATCCTATTTTGTATATATTTTGTATAGTGACACTCTATTTGTATATAAATTGTATAGTGAAAGTCTATTTATATATAAATTGTATAGTGACAGTCTATTTTGTATAATTTTTGTATAATAACAATAGGTTTTATAGATATTTCAACTTTATGCATAATCATCTACTTTTTACTTCCTCTCATTGAGCAGCCAACCACCAGTGCGAAAATGGTAACAAGATCGACGTAGTCGTAAACTTTTAGCTAAAGATCTTTAAAATATTATCTACATATTCACATAAACTATAAGAGAAAATAAGAGGAGAAATCGCCAAAAAATCAGAGAAATTCCTCTACTCTTTCATTACTACATTATCCTAATTTCCATAGCCTTCCATCTATTCGCATTTCCTTTTTCTACTTAATTTTAATAATATCCACTTTAATATGCTCAGCAACAAGACACCTCGCCAAAAAATCATCAGAAACTAATACTTCTTAGTTCATTACAAACTCTTGTAGTTTGACATTGTACACCAAATTGTGCATTGAAATACTTTCACCTTACTCAAACTCCATCCAAACAAAACCTAAAGAATTGGCTAATGTAGCACTTATAGTGAGCCTAAAAGGGGATAAATCAACAACAAATAAAATTTCAAAAATCTACAAAGAGCAAGACTTGGGTCCAGCTGAAACACATGCCTTAACGGATTGTGTCGAATATATGGAGGATTTTGTGGATGAACTTCAGAAATCTTTGGATGAAGAATTTGAATGGGCCTGATTTTGATGAGAAAATGGGAAATGTAATGATTTCTGATTTTTTTCCCCATTTCTCGCCTTGACATGCTCGCTCGCCGTTTCGGGCTAAAATAATACGAAGCAGGTAAGTTTATTGTCAAAATCCCACATGTTTTTGAGGTTTTCGAACATCCGGTACAAAGAATTCTTTATTGCGGGCTCACCCGTAAAGCATTTCTTCAAATTGAGCAAGAAAAATGGGCCATTTTAGCTCAATTACCTGAATTTGCAATCCGTTTAATAAAGCTTTTAATACTTTCTAATACGGGAAGATTAAGGCTAGAACATGTTACGATTGCAAGGAAAGAACCTGGTTTACCCGATGATTTTGTATTTTTTGTTGTTTTGAAGTATCCTATGTATTTTAGGTTGTTTGATGCTAAAGGGGCAGATATTGTGAATGAAAATCCAGCGTCTTCTTCTATCAGAAAAATGGGGAATGTAATGACTGTGGTAAGTGTTGCTTTAAGGATTTTCGGCGAGGAATTAATAATGTTTCCAGCTAGCACATATTTTATTTTTAGGCTATGAATTGTATGGGTTAATTTGTGGGCTACTGGATGAAATTTGTATTGCCCGATAAGCTACAAATGATGTTTGCTCTAATATTGACTTATCTTATAAAGAAAGTATATTTTTATTATTTTTACTTACTTACACATCATCATATGTACAAATATCAACAAAATTTTTGTAGTTTAGATTCAAATTTAGAATGAAAAAAATTACTAAAATTTACAATTTGTTTTAAAAAAAGGATGAAGTAGTCCACGGTCGGCTTAGGGCTAAGTTGGGCTGGCAATTTTAAGACACTTTCCAAAGTAAGGTCGAGTCCTAGCCCATCAAATTGCATGGCTCGTTAGGTCTGAACTAGGCTAGACTAGCTCATTTGAAGAGCTCTAAATATCTATCATGTCTAAACAATAATAATAACAACTATCCAGTGTAGTCCCACAGGGTGAGGTCTGGTGAGGGTACTATGTATGCAGGCCTTACACCCACCCGCAAGGACAGAAAAGTTATTTCCAATAGAAGTAAAATCTACTTGTCTTCCTGTCCAAACATAGAAGTTAAATTGGGGGTTGTGGTTATAAAAAGCTCTAGTCAAGATGAGTGAGCTCAATGTCGAGTCCTAGCCCATCAAATTGCATGGCTCGTTAGGTCTGAACTAGGCTAGACTAGCTCATTTGAAGAGCTCTAAATATCTATCTGTGACGACCCGGCCCGTCGTCACGGGAATTACCACCCTGTTGTGTTGTAATTACATAATTCATGCTTTTATATCGGTGTTAGAGTCTATCGGGGGAGTTAGGAGTGAATTAAATTGGAAATGAGGCATATAGCCTTTTTGGAGGAAGCTTGAATAAGGAAAGTCAACCCGGAGTTGACTATTTAGTTAGAGAGCTCGGAATCGAATTCGATGATTCGGTTAGTTCCGGGAGGTGAATTGTGACTTAGGGGAGCGATCGGAATTGAATTTGGAGGCCCGGTGTAGAAATAGGCTTGAATTGGCTAAGGTTGAATTTTGGCGAAATCCGAACGGTAGGTGAGATTTTGATCCGGGGGTCGGAATGGAATTCCGACGGTTTCAGTAGCTCCGTTAGGTGATTTTGGATGTGCCTGTAAAATTTCAGGTCATTCGGAGGTCGTTTGACCGGGTTTTTGATTGATTGTGTAATTCGGAATGTTTTAAGGAATTAAGGCTTGAATTCGATGTGAATTATGGGTTTTGATGTTATTAGACGTGTTTTGAGGATTGGAGCAAGTTCGAATAAGGTATTAAGATGTGTTGGTGTGTTTGGATGAGGTCCCGGGGGCCTCGGGGTGTTTTCGGATGGTTAATCGGGAGAAAAACATGGAAATTGCAGGTTTGAAGAGTTCTGGTTCTGTTGTTTTCGCTCCTGCGGAAATGGGGGCGCAGGAGCGAGCCCGCATGAGCGGAAAATGAGCGCAGAAGCGCTGGGGTTCGCCAAGGCGGATCCTGGTCCGCAAGGGCGGCACCGCAGGTGCGGAAGGAAAGACCGCAGAAGCGGTCTGGGCTCGTTATGGGAGGATCCGCAGAAGCGGAAGACTTGTCGCCTAAGCGAGTCCGCAGGAGCGGACTCTGATGCGCAGAAGCGGTAAGGCTCGCAGGAGCGGAAGAGGATTCGCAGGAGCGGTCTCGCGGGAGCGAGACATGGGCCACAGAAGCGGAGCTGGGCGGCTAGGAGTGTTTTCGCAGAAGCGACCATTTGGTCGCAGAGGCGGATTTTGGTCCACAGAAGCGGAAATCGCGCCTGTGTTAAAAATAACAGAAGGGTTAAAATTTCATAAGTTGCAAAACATTTGGGGCTCAGTTCTTGAAGGCGAATTGGGCGATTTGGGCGAGTTATTGTTGGGAGAACATCGGGTTATCGTTGGAGGTAAGTTTTGTGGCTTAATTACATCATTTTAACATGAAATCCTTGGTTAAATCCCTGTAAATGGAAGATTAAAGGTGGGTTTGAGCCCTAGGCCTAAATTAAAGAAAAACACCGATTTGAGTGGGCAAATGGAGTCCGATTTTGGTAAATTTTATATGCCTAGACTCGTATCGAGATGAGGATTCCGAATATATGATTTTTGTAATTTTTCGACAAGTGTACCAAAAGTCGGGTTTCGACAACTTGTGGGTTTTGATATAAATTGGGTTATTTTGAATGAATTTCGTGAAATTAGCGTATATTGATGCATTCTCTATGATTTTGAGCAGATTTGGCACCCGAGGAGATTGATTTGCGAGGCAAGCGCAAGGCGGATTGAAGCTTCTACCGGTTCGAGGTGAGTGGTAGTAGTAAATAATGTACTGAGGGTTTGAAACCCCGTACTAGCACTTCACAGTGCTATATTGAGATGAGACACACGTTCTATGACGGGCGTGGTGACATTGTGATTGGGGGTTCGGACTTAGTCCTTCCCGACTAATAGAATACTGTGTTGTATGACTGTTACTGAGATTATAACTGTACAATTGGGCTAATAGCCATGTTTGGGGCCTTGTGCCGATCTGTAGAGCATTAGGGAACCTATAGAGCTAGGTGACCCTTATATCATGTTGGAAACATACACTCAGCCGTAGCTCTAGCCGTATAGCATAATATGAGCCCGTACTAGATGTGTACATTGAGAGAGATTATCTAGGGTGGAATTCCCTGTTCTAGGCTGAGCAGACCTGAAAGGCCAAGTCTATACCGATTGAGATGAGATAGGGTCAAGGACCCACTATGAGATGTTATATTGGGCCTGAAAGGCCAAGTCTATATTGACTGAGATAGGGTCGAGGACCCATTATGAGGTATTATATATATATATACCTATATTGGATCGGGCTGCACGCCGCAGCAGTATATATATTGGATCGGACTGCACGCCGCAATAATATACATGTAATATACATGTAATATACATGTGGGACGGAATGCACGCCGAAGTATTATTGCGCTTGGGCTCTAGGAGCCCCTTCGGAGTCTGAGTCTACACACATTCTCAGTGAGCACTAGTGTATATTATGGGATCGGGCTGCGCGCCGCAGCAGTATAAATATATATACATATAAATATTGGATCGGACTGCACGCCGCAGTAATACATGTGTGGATCGGGCTGCACGCCGCAGTATAATAGCGCTTGGGCCTAGGGAGCCCCTCCGAAGTCTGTATACACCCCCAGTGAGCGCCGTCGACGTTAAATGGAGCGGGCTTCGCGCCGCAGCGGTATATGTATTGGAGCAGGCTGCACGCCGCAGCATTATACTTAATCATATCCTACTATATACCTAATTACTTATACTTTATAGACATAGGTATGTGTCTTTATATGTTGAGATGGCCGTACACCGTAGGGGTACGAGTGAGGGTTGGTTCAGTGTGGAATCTTGTAGAGATAAACGTAGATTGGAGGTTAGAGTACTACTATAGTGATGACGCACCTGTGAGGGTTGCCTTAGAACTGCTAAGTGATAGCACAAGAGTTCTTACCTTCAGTTATTATTTATTATTGTTACTCACTGAGTTGAAATATACTCACCCCACTCCCCTGCACTTTTTGTGCAGATCCACAGGTGCCCGAGAGCAGTTGAGACATTGTAGCTGCTGATCCTTGTCTACTTTTGCGGAGATTACGAGGTAGCTGCCAGCGTCCGCAGAGCTTGTCTTCTCCTTCTTTATCATCTTGTTGATTTCCTAATTGCCTAGACTTGGTTGTAGTAGGATGCTATTCTGTAGAGGCTCGGTCTCGTGACACCACGATATGGTTGGGACCGTATTTTGTATGTTTTTACATTTCGTTTATCACCTGATATGATCATTTACTGTTTAAGTTTAATTTGATTAATAACTTGTTGGTTTAAGGGATAATATGGTCGGGCTTGCCTAGCATTGTGTTGGGCGTCATCACGACCAGGGTTTGGGTCGTGACAAGTTGGTATCAGAACCTAGGTTTACTAGGCCTTATGAGTCTTGAGCCGGTTGGTAGAGTCTCGTGGATCGGTGCGGGGACGCTTGTACTTATCCTCGGGAGGCCTGCAAACCTTTTAGGAAAAGTTTCAATTCTTGGAATTCTTGTCGTGCGATTACTTTTGACTTGAACTGAACTTTGACATTCTATTCTCTCGCGGATGGCGAGAACCCGATCATCCGGACGTGGAGGACGACCACCGCTACCACTGCTAGAGCTCGTGGACGCGGTCGTGGTCGTGGCGGAGTTAGGGCGGCCGAGCAATGCCGGTCGACCCACGGCCCCCGGTTGCGGAGGTGCCGGCGGCACCGGATCGGGCACCGGTTGTGCCCGTTGTTATTCGGGTCTACGGGAGACCACGGCTCGGATACTAGCGATGCCGCGCGGCCCAGCACGGGCGGTTTCGGTTACTACTGCGGCGCTGCATGAGGGATCGGGGGTGGTCATCGGACCCTCGCGGTGCGCACTCCCGAGCCGGCGGTACGGGGCTTACGGACACCGAGAGGCTCCTCCGGTTCGGCACTGTGGTTCCGGTTCGACCCGACGGATCGGATTCGGGGGACGGGGTCCCGGCTATGACGGACGATGAGCGGCGTCGTCTCGAGAGGTTCACTAGGTTATCTCCTCCGGTGTTCACTGGTGCTCCGGGCGAGGACGCCCAAGGTTTTCCGGATAAGTGTCGTCGGATGCTTCGTACGGCAGGGATATTGGAGTCCGGTGGGGTATCTTTCACTACCTTTCAGTTTCAGGGACCAGCCTTTGCTTGGTGGGAGGCTTATGAGCGCCGCAGGCCAGCCGGGGCGGCACCACTATCATGGCCGGAGTTCTCCACTATGTTCTTGGAGAAATAGGTGCCTCGATCTCAGAGAGAGAGGAGATGCGTAGGCGGTTTGAGGGTCTCCATCGGGGGACATGTCGGTGTCGAGTATGAGATCGAGGTTTACGGAGTTGTCCGGATATGCACCGTGGTTGGTTCATTCAGACAGAGAGAGGATTGGGCGGCTTCGTGGATGGCCTCATTTATCCCATTCGTATTCGATGACTCGGGAGAGGGTTTTGAGTCGTACATTTGAGGATGCTTGTGGATATTGCTCGCGACATAGAGACGGATCGTCGCTAGAGAGCGGGATGAGAGGGAGGCCGAGAGGCCTCGAGGAGCAGCTGGTTCTAGTGGCACTCGGACCGGAGGCCAGTCAGTAGAGCCGAGGTTGCTCTTTCGGGTCTTCGCGGTCGGGTCGCTCGGATCGTCGCGGATGGTCACCTAGACGGGGTTATCGGGGTTCGCACCGAGCCAGCCATCTCTCGGTGCCATGCCAGCTCAGAGTTCTTCACGGGCCCCGTCCGCCGGGGTTCGTCTCGGCCTAGTTCATCGGCTGGCCACTCCGGCGCCGAGAGGTCCTATCAGTCTCAGTACCCAGGACCGGGGAGTTGCTACGAGTGCGGAGAGTTTGGGCACCACCGTAGGGAGTGTCCCCGTCTTGTTTCCGGATCTTATCAGCAGAGAGGGCAGCCCTCGTCATCTGGTCCTTCTACTTCAGCACCCGCCCCGCCAGCTAGGGGTGAGGGTCAGACAGCTAGGGGTCGCCCTCGAGGGGGAGGCCGATCAGGCGGTCCGATCAGATATGAGGCCGTTGCTTCTGACGTTGTCATTACAGGTATTATTTCAGTCTGCCACCGAGATGCCTCAGTATTGTTTGATCCCGGTTCTACTTATTCTTATGTGTCTACATGTTTTGCTCCTCATTTGGGCACGACCCGAGGGAGTCTTGAGCTGCCAGTGCATGTATCTACCCCGATAGGGGATACTACTATTGTGGACCACGTATACCGGTCCTGTTTGGTCACTATTGGAGGTCTGGAGACCCGAGTAGACCTGTTGCTTCTCAGCATGGTTGATTTTGATGTTATATTGGGCATGGACTGGCTATCTCCATGTCATGCTATTATGGACTGTCATGCTAAGACAATCACTTTGGCTATGCCGGGCATTCAGAGGATCGAGTGGCGAGGCACGACTGAGTATGTACCTAGCAGGGTAATATCTTTCCTCAAGGCCCAACGAATGGTTGGGAAGGGATGTCTCTCTTATCTAGCATTTGTGCGGGAGGTCGAGGCATAGACTCCCAATATTGATTATGTTCCCATTGTGCGAGACTTTCCTGATGTATTCCCTTCAGACCTGCCGGGCATGCCACCGGACAGGGATATTGATTTTGGCATTGACTTGGTGCCGGGCACTCGGCCCATATCCGTTCCTCCTTATCGGATGGCACCAGCTGAGTTGAAAGAACTGAAAGAGCAGCTTCAAGAGCTTCTGGATAAGGGTTTCATCCGCCCTAGTGTGTCTCAGTGGGGTGCGCCGGTATTATTTGTTAAAAAGAAAGATGGTTCCATGCGAATGTGTATTGATTATCGAGAATTGAACAAAGTGACAGTGAAGAACAAGTACCCTCTACCGCGCATAGATGATTTGTTTGATCGGTTACAGGGTGCGAGGGTGTTTTCTAAGATCGATCTTCGTTCAGGCTATCATCAGCTGAAGATCAGGGACTCGGATATTATGAAGACTGCATTCGGGACCCGATATGGTCATTATGAGTTTCTTGTGATGTCGTTTGGGCTGACCAACGCCCCAGCAGCATTTATGCATCTGATGAACAGTGTGTTCAGGCCTTATTTGGATTCATTTGTGATTGTGTTCATTGATGACATTCTAGTCTACTCCCGTAGTCAGGAGGAGCATGCTCAACATTTGAGTATTGTGTTGCAGAGATTGAGAGAGGAGAATCTATATGCTAAATTCTCCAAGTGCGAGTTTTGGCTCGAGTCCGTAGCATTTCTGGGACATGTGGTGTCTCGTGATGGTATTCCAGGTTGATCCTAAGAAGATAGAGGCGGTGCAGAGTTGGCCTAGACCGACCTCAGCTACAGAGATCAGGAGTTTTCTCGGCTTTGCGGGGTATTATCGCCGGTTTGTTCAGGGATTTTCATCCATTGCTTCTTCATTGACTAAATTGACCCAGAAGGGTGCACCATTCGTGTGGTCGGATGAGTGCGAGGAGAGCTTTTAGAAGCTCAAGACAGCTTTGACCACAGCTCCAGTGTTAGTATTGCCATCAGCTACAGGTTCATATATTGTTTATTGTGATGCCTCGAGAGTGGGGATAGGTTGTGTGTTGATGCAGGAAGGTAAGGTAATTGCTTATGCTTCTCGGCAGTTGAAGCCACATGAGAAGAACTATCTTGTTCATGATTTGGAGCTAGCCGCCATTGTTCATGCCTTGAATATTTGGAGGCACTATTTGTATGGTGTGTCTTGTGAGGTGTATACCGACCATCGTAGTCTCCAGCACTTGTTCAAATAAGAAAGACCTTAATTTGAGACAGCGGAGATGGCTTGAGTTGCTGAAGGATTATGACATTACTATATTATATCATCCGGGGAAGGCCAATGTGGTGGCCGATGCTTTGAGCCGGAAGGCGGTCAGTATGGGGAGCTTGGCATATATTCCAGCTGAGGAGAGACCATTTGCTTATGATATTCAGGTGCTAGCCAATCCGTTAGTGAGGTTAGATATTTCGGAGCCCAACCGGGTATTGGCTTATGTTGTATCTCGGTCATCTCTATATGATCGTATTCGTGAGCGCCAGTATGATGATCCACCTTTGGCTGTCCTGAGGGACAGAGTTCGGCATGATTATGCTAGAGATGTCACCATTGATAGTGACGGCGTATTGAGGATGCAGGGCCGGATATGCGTGCCCAATGTTGATGGCCTTCGTGAGTTGATTCTGGAGGAGGCCCATAGCTCGCGGTATTCTATCCATCCGGGAGCCGCGAAGATGTATCAAGATTTGAAACAGCACTATTGGTGGAGAAAGATGAAAATGGACATTGTCGGACATGTAGCACGGTGCCTCAACTGTCAGCAGGTTAAGTACGAGCATCAGAGGCCCGGTGGTGTATTTCAGCGCATTGTTATTCCTGAGTGGAAATGGGAGAGGATCACCATGGACTTTGTTACTGGACTCCCTCGGACGGCGAGGAAGTTTGATTCTGTATGGGTGATTGTGGATAGACTGACCAAGTCAGCTCACTTTATTCCAGTTAGTACTACCTACTCATCGGAGCGGTTGGCAGCGATCTTTATTCGAGAGATTGTTCGATTGCATGGGGTCCCCGTGTCTATCATATCCGACAGGGGTACTCAGTTCACTTCTCAGTTTTGGAGAGCATTTCAGCGAGAGATGGGTACACGGGTTGAGTTGAGTACGGCATTTCACCCCCAGACTGACGGACAGTCTGAGCGCACTATTCAGATCTTGGAGGATATGTTGCGAGCTTGTGTGATTGATTTTGGTGGTTCGTGGGATGAGTTCCTACCACTTGCTGAGTTTGCCTACAACAACGGTTATCAGTCGAGTATTCAGATGGCCCCGTATGAGGCATTGTATGGCAGGCGGTGTAGATCCCCCGTGGGATGGTTTGAGCCTGGTGAGGTTAGATTGATAGGGACTGAGTTAGTCCAGGATGCTCTGGATAGAGCAAAGTTGATCCAGGAGAGGCTTCGTACAGCACAGTCTCGTCAAAAGAGTTATGCGGACCGTAGAGTTCGAGAGTTGTCTTTCATGGTTGGAGATAGAGTATTGCTGAAGGTTTCACCCATGAAGGGTGTCATGAGGTTCGGGAGGAAAGGGAAGTTGAGTCTCAGGTATATTGGCCCTTTTGAGATACTCCGGAGAGTTGGAGAGGTGGCATATGAGTTAACCTTGCCACCCAGTTTATCCAGCGTTCATCCGGTATTCCATGTGTCTATGCTCCGGAAGTACATCGGAGATCCGTCCCAGGTATTAGACTTCAGTACCATTCAGCTTGATGGTGATCTATCCTGTGATGTGGAGCCTATTGCTATTTTGGGTCGCCAAGTAAGGAAGTTGAGGTCGAAGGAGATTGCATCAGTTAAGGTTCAGTGGAGAGGTCGACCCGTGGAGGAGGCTACTTGGGAGGTTGAGCAGGAGATGCGGAGCAGATACCCTCAGCTATTTGAGACTTCGGGTATGTTTCTTGACCCGCTCGAGGACGAGCGTTTGCTTAAGAGGGGGAGAATGTGACGACCCGGCCCGTCGTCACGGGAATTACCACCCCGTTATGTTGTAATTACATAATTCATGCTTTTATATCAGTGTTAGAGTCTATCGGGGAAGTTAGGAGTGAATTGAATTGAAAATGAGGCATATAGCCTTTTTGAAGGAAACTTGAATAAGGAAAGTCAACCCGGAGTTGACTATTTAGTTAGAGAGCTCGGAATCGAATTCTGATGATTCGGTTAGTTCCAGGAGGTGATTTGTGACTTAGGGGAGCGATCGGAATTGAATTTGGAGGGCCGGTGTAGAAATAGGTTTGAATTGGCTAAGGTTGAATTTTGGCGAAATCCGAACGGTAGGTGAGATTTTGATCCGGGGGTCGGAATGGAATTCCGACAGTTGCAGTAGCTCCGTTAGGTGATTTTGGATGTGCCTGCAAAATTTCAGGTCATTCGGAGGTCGTTTGACCGGGTTTTTGATTGATTGTGTAATTCGGAATGTTTTAAGGAATTAAGGCTTGAATTCGATGTGAATTATGGGTTTTGATGTTATTAGACGTGTTTTGAGGATTGGAGCAAGTTCGAATAAGGTATTAAGATGTGTTGGTGTGTTTGGATGAGGTCCGGGGGCCTCGGGGTGTTTTCGGATGGTTAAACGGAAGAAAATCATGGAAATTGCAGGTTGAAGAGTCTGGTTCTGTTGTTTTCGCTCCTGCGGAAATGGGGGCGCAGGAGTGAGCCCGCAGGAGCGGAAAATGAGCGCAGAAGCGCTGGGGTTCGCCGAGGCGGATCCTGGTCCGCAAGGGCGGCACCGCACGTGCGGAATGAAAGACCGCAGAAGCGGTGTGGGCTCGTTATGGGAGGATCCGCAGAAGCGGAAGACTTGTCTTCTAAGTGAGTCCGCAGGAGCGGACTCTGATGCGTAGAAGCGGTAAGGCGCGCAGGAGCGGAAGGGGATTCGTAGGAGCGGTCTCGCGGGAGCGAGACATGGGCCGCAGAAGCGGAGCTGGGCGGCTAGGAGTGTTTTCGCAGAAGCGACCATTTGGTCGCAGAGGCGGCCTCGCAGAGGCGGATTTTGGTCCGCAGAAGCGGAAATCGCGCCTGTGTTAAAAATAACAGAAGGGTTAAAATTTCATAAGTTGCAAAACATTTGGGGCTCGGTTCTTGAAGGCGAATTGGGCGATTTGGGCGATTTGGGCGAGTTATTGCTGGGAGAACATCGGGTTATCGTTGGAGGTAAGTTTTGTGGCTTAATTACATCATTTTAACATGAAATCCTTGGTTAAATCCTTGTAAATGGAAGATTAAAGGTGGGTTTGAGCCCTAGGCCTAAATTAAAGAAAAACACCGATTTGAGTGGGCAAATGGAGTCCGATTTTGGTAAATTTTATATGCCTAGACTCGTATCGAGATGAGCATTCCGAATATGTGATTTTTGTAAATTTTCGACAAGTGTACCAAAAGTCGGGTTTTGACAACTTGTGGGTTTTGATATAAATTGGGTTATTTCGAATGAATTTCGTGAAATTAGCGTATATTGATGCATTCTCTATTATTTTGAGCAGATTTGGCACCCGAGGAGATTGATTTGCGAGACAAGCGCAAGGCGGATTGAAGCTTCTACCGGTTCGAGGTGAGTGGTAGTAGTAAATAATGTACTGAGGGTTTGAAACCCCGTACTAGCACTTCACAGTGCTATATTGAGATGTGACACGCGTTCTATAACGGGCGTGGTGACATTGTGATTGGGGGTTCGGAATTAGTCCTTCCCGACTAATAGAATACTGTGTTGTATGACTGTTACAGAGACTATAACCTGTACAATTGGGCTAATGGCCATGTTTGGGGCCTTGTGCCGATCTGTAAAGCATTAGGGAACCTATAGAGCTAGGTGACCCTTATATCATGTTGGAAACATACACTCGGCCGTAGCTCTAGTCGTATAGCATAATATGAGCCCGTACTAGATGTGTACATTGAGAGAGATTATCTAGGGTGGAATTCCTCGTTCTAGCCTGAGTGGGCTCGAAAGGCCAAGTCTATATTGAGCGAGACAGGGTCTAGGACCCACTCGTGATATATTATATTGGGCACGAGAGTCCAAGCACATATTGATCGGGATAGGGTCGAGGACCCGTTATGAGGTATTATATATATATACCTATATTGGATCGGGCCGCACGCCGCAGCAATATATATATTGGATCGGACCGCACGCGCGCAATATACATGTAATATACGTGTGGGACGGACCGCACGCCGCATTATGCGCTTGGGCCGCAGGAGCCCCTTCGGAGTCCGAGTCCGCACACACATTCTCGGTGAGCACCGGTGTATATTATGGGATCGGCCTGCGCGCCGCGACAGTATAAATATATATACATATAAATATTGGATCGGACCGCACGCCGCGATGATACATGTGTGGATCGGGTCGCACGCCGCGGTATAATAGTGCTTGGGCCTGGGAGCCCCTCCGAAGTCCGTATACACCCCCGGTGAGCGCCGTCGACGTTAAATGGAGCGGGCCGCGCGCCGCAGCGGTATATGTATTGGAGCGGGCTGCACGCGCCGCAGCATTATACTTAATCATATCCTACTATCTACCTAATTACTTATACATTATAGACATAGGTATGTGTCTTTATATGTTGAGATGGCCGTACGCCGTAGGGGTACGAGTGAGGGTTGGTTCGGTGTGGAATCTTGTAGAGATAAACGTAGATTGGATGTTAGAGTACTACTATAGTGATGACGCACTTGCGAGGGTTGCCTTAGAAACTGCTAAGTGATAGCACGGGAGTTCTTACCTTCGATTATTATTTATTATTGTTACTCGCCGAGTTGAAATATACTCACCCCACTCCCTGCACTTTCGTGCGGATCCACGAGTGCCGAGAGCGAGTTGAGACATTGTAGGCTGCCGATCCTTGTCTACTTTTGCGGAGATTACGAGGTAGTTGCCAGCCGTCCGCAGAGCTTGTCTTCTCCTTCTTTATCATCTTGTTGATTTTCTAATTGCCTAGACTTGGTTGTAGTAGGATGCTATTCTGTAGAGGCTCGGTCTCGTGACACCACGATATGGTTGGGACCGTATTTTGTATGTTTTACATTTCGTTCATCACCCGATATGATCATTTACTATTTAAGTTTAATTTGATTAGTAACTGGCTGTTAAGAAATAATATGGTCGGGCTTGCCTAAGCATTGTGTTGGGCGCCATCACGACCAGGGTTTGGGTCGTGACACTATCATGTCTAAACAATAACAACAACAACTATCCAGTGTAGTCTCACAGAGTGAGGTCTGGTGAGGCTAATATGTATGCAGGCGTTACATCCACCCGCAAGGACAGAAAAGTTATTTCAATAGAAGTAAAATCTACTTGTCTTCGTGTCCAAACATAGAAGTTAAATGGGGGGTTGTGGTTATAAAAAGCTCTAGTCAAGATGAGTGAGCTCAATGTTGCTAATTTAAAAAAGTAATAGTCAAAAAAGGTGTAAAATTCCCAATTAATAGGACTAGTGGATTATTTTGTATTAGATGGGTTGACCAAGCATGTGATTATAAGGACTGACAGACACATACAAAGGCAATAGTAAAATCTACTTGTCTCCCTTGAGTTCCCACGCGTCTATACTGGTAGGTCCCACCATCTCTTCACCTGCTATTCCTTATTGCCCAATTCCTCGCTACCCCCCACCCCCCAAACCCAAAACCCCACCAATCCATTCTGATTCTCTCTCTACGATATATATATATATATATATGTGTTTTTCAACCTCTTTTCTTAACTGATAATTGAATTCCTCACTCTTTTGAACCAGTAGAGAGAGAAAGTGATTTAGAAAGAGAGAGCTGTTTGGTGAATTGTTGATTTTTCATTTGTTGCAATACACACACTAAACAGAGTCCTATGTCTTCAAGCAATCACACCTCTAATGTGAGCTCTTTTTTTTTTTTTTTTTTTTAGCTAATATCATAAGCTGTTAATTCACTTCAATTTCGTTTCAATTTTGTTGAATTTAACTGAATTTCTAGTTTTATTGACTGGAAAATTGTTTCAGTTTAGCTCAATTGCTGATTAAATATAGAACATAGTTGATCATTTGTGGCCAATTAGTTCGTAACTGTGTCTAGTGTGGAATTGAATCTTTTTTTGGATCATTTTTGCAGTTTAATTTCCCTTGTGTAAATTTTTCTCATATATGTTTTTAGGAAATAGGCTGTTTGATTATAATGCCTTTGAGTCGGCTAATGATCTGGTGAATTAGTAATCACACTTGAATATTTTGAAGTCAATGGCATATAAAACTGATTTCTAGTAGTCTCTTTTGAGTGAGTTAGATTTTTTTATGAAGGTGGCATTTAGCGAGCTTGCGTGCCTCTATTTCATCAGGTGCCTACTACCTCACACCAACCAACACATGTATCGGGTGACTTTGCCTACCTAGGCAGGCAAATGCGAAGAAATGACCTGACACCTCATGTTTTTTCTCCTACTTCATTGACCACTACGCTGCACAATCGAATGCTTTTTTTCCTTTCTTTATATGGTGGGAGGGGGATGATTGACTCTTTTTTTCATTAAGTTTGAATGGCTTTTCTTAAATTTGAATAGGTAATATAAGCATTTTCAAGCAATTTTAGTTGTTGCATCAAACATTTGGATGATCAATTAAACTTTTGGCTTCTCCTAATTTTGGCTACTAAAGAATTGACTACTGTTATTAAATGCATTCTAGAAAATTTTTGGTGAAAGTATTAGAGACCAAAATGCCTTCCTATGCCATTTTTTACTTCAAAAGAACCTAATCTCTTTTACCACCAACTTAGAGAAATACAATATCCACATTGATTGTATATGGATTTTCAAAGGGGTTTTTAGTAGTAATGGGTACCTATCCATCACTTTGGGTTGAATGCACTGGTATCAGAGCCAAACTATAGTAACCCTGTAGTTTCATCCACCAGTTGTTTCTCATTGTCTCAATGGCATTTTCTCGCGCCTTGTGCTTATTTTGTAGTTTGTTGAACCACTTTAATCTCCTTAAAGATTAAGCTTATTGAGCCCCAAAAGAAAAAACATCTTTAGTATAGGTGTCGACCCTAAAACATGGGTTATATGTGCAAAAGAGTGTTAGAGATGTATATTGGAGTATTTTTTATTAGAGTTCTTAAATGGTTTGTGATGGTCGTGTGCAGCTCCATTTACTACATATCTGTAATGTCTGTGGTTCTCTAAACATCCTGCAATACCTATGGCCACTTCTAAATAGGGAAATGCTAGCGTTTTACCACTGGAGAATGGCTTCAGTGATTCACTCTCTCTGTTGAATTCTGAGAAGGCTGTAGAAGAACATAGTCAACAACCTCTTCTTCACGGGATTGATGATCATCTGATTGAGTTTGCCGAGGCTTTGAGAAGTATGATATGTTGTTACAATGATTATTTATTTGGAAATGTTTGGAAATTGCTACACTATATGATACATGTACTTTACTCTTCAATTTATTAGCCGTTGCAAAAGCACTAAGACAAGCTGCCGAAGGAAAGGCTTCTGCACAAGCTGAAGCTGCTGAGTGGAAGCGTAAATATGAACTTGAGAGGTCACGTATTCTGCACTTGGAGAGAAAAGGTACTGTCCCAAAGAGGCTTTTATGTTTACTATTTAGTGCACTGTTTGCAGCAGTTGTCCACAGCTGAAATATATTTTTGATTTGTGCACTGGTTCCATGTCTACTTAGTTTCGGTCGTCTCAGGTGGCCATACCTATCCTTCTTGAGTTAAGATCCATTTGTAATTGTTACCATATTTTGATGCCATTTCTCCACTATCTGGTTTGTTTTCTAACAAACTCTGTTCCTCTTGTCCCTCTAATTGAGGGATGGCCAGCAATGGTTATCTTTAATAGCAAACAAGCAATAGATTATATTCTATACTCCACTTTCAGAAATAACATAAGCGGCATCATGAGGTATATATTGTTTTTAAGGAGTTGTTTAACCACAATCTACTTTATTTATTTGATTAGTTTAACGTCAAAATTTGCCCCTATTCTCTCTGCCTCACGTTTTCTTGTTCTTGGACTTTTTGCCTCCTGATTTATCCAATTTCCTATTTTTACTAGTCTATGTATTTTCTTGACTTGTACGTTAAATTACACGAGTCTAGCAAATTTATGTATATCTTCCTTTTTCCAAAAACTTTTGAAGTATGTATATGTTCGTGTATGTATAACAGAGAGATAGATAACCCAAGCTAAAAGATAGACAAAATTGTTTTAGTTTGTACAAAATCTCATGAATGCTGTGAAGACGGACAAAATCTTCCTAGTTCTAGGATCACCTATTACTGAATGCTTGCTTAGACGTTCTAGCTGGATGGGTTGGGAGTAACTCTCGGAGACACATAGAGAATCAAAAGAGAGATGAGTTGGAGAATAGAAGGGTAATTAGGTCATCTAACTAGTCACAACATTGAAGCAAAGTGTGGTGGCAGATAGTTGGAGCACAACAATCAGTCCTGTCTATACAGTCAGAAAAAATGTGGAAAACTGTGTGGTTGAAGTACATTCCTCATTTTATCGTTCCTGAAATACTAGACGCTTGTTATCAAATCCTAAAGTTTTTAACAAAAAGCTTTCTTTTTGGTAAAGTAACTTGGCTTACTCTGCAGCATCATCAGAGGAGCATTTGATAAAGGAAGGACAAGTTGTACCCTTGACAAACCAAACTGTACTATCAGATGGTGCTCCAGACCAATCTGAAAGGTGTTGCGGAGAGAACGGGATTTGCTCTCATGAGGTTCTTCGTGATGGAGAACGTGATCGTGATGCCAGTGCCTTTCCAAATAAGATGATCAGAAAGGTAGATGCCTGTAAACTTATGCTGTTTCCACTGTAAAAGTGTGTGTTGATCTCTTTTGTGTGCTGTGAATTAGAAAGCGTGAAATATAATGTGTTAGTTTGTTTTTACTGAGTTTCAGATGTATATTCATTCTGTAAATGATTTAATTATTGGATTTTATATGTGCCATCCAGTTACCGGATAGACTCCCAGCATTACTTTATTGTTAATTATAGAACTTAACTTTACTTTATCCCAAAAGAAAAAGAAAAAGAAAAAGAAAGTTACTGTACAATTTAGTTGTCCAAGCACTGCGAAAATGCCTGCTATATTCGTCAGCTCAGCTATTGCTACTGTGAGGCTGTTATCATTGGATATTTTAATGTCATTAACTTGCTGTGCTTTAATTAGTTATCCATCTCAATATTGAATGCGGGATGAACTTCAGCAAATTATAAATATACTGATACAAAGACAAGATCTTTCTTCCTGTATGCTATTTCTTATATTGTAGTGCTTTTATGATTTGTTCTTAAAATAATGCCTATTAATAATTCATGTAACGAAACAGGCGTCATTCAAGTTGTCATGGTGTTGCAAAGGTGAAAAAAGTGATCAGAAAAAACATGATGTTGTCTCTTTTGAAAAGGGAAACATAACAACTGCAGAGCGCAGCAGTAAACAGGTCTGCCCATTTTTTGGCCCTCAAGCCCCTCTCTTCCCAGTCTGACCTTTTCAGACACCTCTAACTTTACAGCTTTCTTGCGTTGTTTGCCCATGATAAACTTCAAAAGAATACCACTTGGGATTCTTTTCCTGTTGCTTTAAAATTTAATTTCCGCTAAACAGACTTATCAATAGAGGGAAAAACTTCATCTGAACAGAGAATCGTTTTTTCTCTCTTTTTCAGATTTCTTTGAAGTGGGAATCTCCTCCACAAACGGTGCTTATACTGACAAAGCCAAATTCAACTGCTGTTCGGATGCTTTGTTCAGAAATGGTCAGGTAGGATATGTATGGACATATTTTTTTTTCTGCTTCAGTTCTTTTTGAGAAAACTATGCTAGAACTCAATGGTAATGCATGTCTTTTGCTTTACTTTGTAAGGTTTCTTAATTGCTTCGATTTTAATTTTGCAACGCAAATATGTTCAAATCATAATTAGATAAACTGATCTTTAACAGCTTAAGTTTTCAAATGTAGGTAGTTACATTAGTTAACATGATAACAGCTGCCGGGTTTGAGTTCCTTAAAAAATTCATCACCTGCCGTCCCAATAATTTACATGCTCTGTGCCACACAAAAAAAAAAAAAAAACAATAATTGTCATCCTCTATCGGGTAACTTATGCCTTCAAATCAGGTGAAACTATGCCATTTAACAATGAACATGTAGGTTTAGGTTCTTCCGCTGACATTCTTGTGACTCGTTGAGCTTTCTTTAGTCACAAGCCTTTGCACTGCCTAATAGTAGGTTAGAGACCCCATCTCTTGCCATAGCTTCTTTATCTTCTGCATATATCAGGACATCTGTAGGATGATTTGTCTTCCTGAGATCCCTTTACATGTTTTATTTCAAACCATGAGACTCGGTGTTGGAAATATATGGTCATTGTCAAAAAACTTTATCTGGAAAATATCAGCCATTGAGGAATCTTTGAAGTCTCTAGGTCATGACGGATGTCGGCCAAAGGTGTTATCTCCTTTGCTAAATAATTTTGGCTTTGCTATATCTTTCTCACTTTTTAGTGCTCTTATTTTCCTTTCCTGACCTTGGCAACATAGATAATGTTCGAAATAAGGAAAAGACCCACGAAGTTCAACTATTGGGTTGACATTTAGACATTTTAGGCATTGTATTCCTTCATGTGTCATCTTCATTATTTAAATTACCTGGCAATTAAAAGCAAACCTCAATTGGCTAGTACTTGCACTCTGAAAGCTGAAAAAGAGCATTATGTATTGCCTATGTACACTTGCATATTCAGAGAATGTCTGACTGATGTTGGATGGAGGGAGCACGTTAATGTAGTCACAGGGAACAATGCGTCGACCTGACTTTCTGCTAGTTTAAGTCTTAAGAACCCCTAGATTATTTTCTTGAACTGGTCAAACTTATCATATTCTGTTTAGGGGTCAGCTTACTCTTCCTGCTACTGCATTTATATCTTTGTTTCTTGTGTTCTACATTTTATTGTCACCTTAGAACACTGATGTCTTGTACTTATCTTCCTTTATGAGCATATTTTCAGTAACAAATTGGTGACAATTTCTTAAAATGCTCACAGGTCTCAGTCAATCAACTATGAGTCAAGTTGGGTCTGAATCATCTATATCTATTCCATTCGGATCCATTTTGCTTCAATACTAAATAACAAATTGTATTGTCTAATAACAGATTTTTTCCCGTTTTCACCCGAATCTGTGTAAGAAGCTCATCTACAGAGCAATCTTAGTTCGGAGTATATATTTAGTATCTCTTTGTGTTATGTATCCTTACAAGCATATTCTCTTTGGTCCTGGTTGGTTCAAAGTGATTGTTTGCGTTCCTTTTCATTTCTTTTTTCAATCATTTAATCACTTTCTGTGTTTAAATTTATCAGATGCTTTATCTATCTCTTCTCTTCTCCAGATGGCTAAAAGAGCAGAAACACTTAAATATTTTCGTTGAACCACGGGTGCGAACTGAACTTCTAACAGAGTCATCATATTACCAGTTTGTACAAACTTGGGAAAATGGTGAGTGGTAAAACTTTTTCATTTCTACAAAGTAAGCTGAAAAAAAAATATTTCTTCAATCATCACATTAACTTCTTTCATATGGACATATCTCGGATTCTTGGTTCATTAGATTTTGACCTCAGTTTAAGCTCTAATTGTTTGGATGACTTTGCATGAGGAAAGTTTTGCTGATAATGTGATATCTTTTCGATAAACAGTGCTGCACGTGTGTCCATTTTGTTGGTTTTTTTAAATCTTACTGTACTACTGTGCAATGTTATGTTTGTTCTCCAGCAGAATGAGAAGCAACCATTTTCTAGTAAATCTCTTGTTCTTGTATTTGAAAGTATGCGAGCTTTATCTGCAATGACAAGTGAAGTTTGGTGCGTCATGTTAATATAACATCTCCATATAAATAAGGGCCAAGTTTAATGTTGAAAAGATAGGACATCATTTCGTCATTATCAAGAAATTTAAATGTTGCATTTAAGAGATATGCTTCAACCTGCATAACTGCTCTGCTGTTTCTTGTACTGGTTGATCACATATCATCTCTAGTTTGTAGTGAGCCAGGGATAGTCAAATTATAATTTTATCTTATCCTAGCATTTGAAGCTCAAATTGGTATCCATTGAGAGTGTCAAACAACCAATTGATATGACCAGTATTTGAGGAAGAATGTTACAGCTTCTGTTTCTTACTTTGTGTAAGTGTTTGATTGAATGTTCAGCCTTGTATTATGATAGGACCTTGATACGAATGATCCTAAAGTAGGAACTAACCCTGCTTTTTAGATATATGTCAGCAATTTAGAGAATTTGTCTTTTCGTTGCCCCTCTTGAAGCAACTTGAGTACAAACGAGCACATGTAATCTCCATACTTGTTGTAGATTAGAAACTTAAAATAGTAAAGATTTTCTTTTCCTTATCTGTTATCAGTATGAACAATGTTAAAGCTAAAGCAACTTCTTGTTTGTCACAGACGATGAAGTTCTGCGTCTCCACACAAAAGTTGATGTTGTTGTAACTCTGGGTGGGGATGGAACCGTCCTTTGGGTATGTATGTTAATTTTTTTTTTGGACTAGAAGTTTGTGGTTCATGTGGTCTGATCAATGCTTCATATGTACACATTTGTTAATTGCAACATGTTTCATATTGCAGGCAGCGAAGATGTTCAAAGGGCCAGTTCCTCCTATTGTTCCATTTTCTTTAGGCTCTCTTGGCTTCATGACTCCTTTTTGTATCCTTATCTTCTTTTAGAGACCTTCTTTTTTTCATACATGTGGTATATACTATCTCTATTTTAATGAAATTCAGTGAAAAGGTATAATTTGGCCACTCTAATTACTTCATTACATGGAAATTGAAAGAAATAAAACAGACCACCTTCTATCAATATATATCGGACTACAAAATATATAACACATTATATGGTAGCTTTGCATTGGTATAATTATTACTTTTTCTCTGGTTACCTTTAACATTTCCAGATAGTGAGCATTACAAGGAATATCTGGATTCAATTCTTCGTGGTCCAATAAGCATCACACTAAGGCATCGTCTCCAGTGCCACGTGATAAGAGATGCAGCTAAAAGTGATCTGGAGACGGAAGAACCCATACTTGTTCTCAATGAAGTCACAATTGACCGTGGGATTTCATCGTTTTTGTCAAATCTAGAGTGCTATTGCGATAATTCTTTTGTTACCTGCGTACAAGGGGATGGTTTGATTTTATCGACAACATCTGGAAGCACTGCATATTCTCTAGCAGCTGGAGGGTCAATGGTCCATCCTCAGGTACATCCTATCTTAGTCATCACATGTTGCTTTGTGTTCTTCCTCAACTTGCAGACATAGCTATTTGAGTAATGCAAAATTATGCATTATGATTGTGGGTTGAATTTTTGAAGCTCTTGAATGAGCACAAAGCCTTTTCCAAAACATAGTTAGCCGTAAATCTGTCTATTTATTACTCCCTCCGGTCCAAAATAAGTAATTTTTTTGGATGTTTTCATACATATTAAGATATCCACCTTTTAGCATTAATTAGCAATGGAATCAACCATATTAACCTTTACTATCTCATGTAAACACTCCTAACACATATTCCAACAATATCTTTTCCAAGGACAATGTAGGAAAAAATAATTAATTCACTCTTGAACTCTGGAAAAATTATTTATTGGACCACAAGAAAAAAAGCCAAAAAATCACTTATTTTGGACCAGAGGGAGTAGTTTTTAACAATTGGCTGGATTTCTATAAACCACAAGACTAAGCAGCAAAAGGTACATATTTAACCTTTTCTAGTGTCTTCCTTTTGAAGGGGACCCTTGACGTAAAGTTATTGTCATGTGACTAGGAGGTCACGAGTTTGAGCCGTGGAAACAATCTCTTGCAGAAATGCAGGGTAAGGTTGCATACAATGGACCCTTATGTAGCCCTTTCCGGGATCCGCACGGCGGGAGCTTAATGCACTGGGTTACCCTTTTTATTGTCCTCCTTTTAGAATTCCACAGAAAATTTGCATTCAAAAGTGGGTAACTTACCTCAATGTGCAACTTTCGTTATTGGATTACCCATAAGGGCAAGTGTCAAGTGTTTTCATAAAATTATAGAGTAATGATTCATCTAAAAGAATATTTTAAAATAAAAATTCATTCGATACACGATCGTATGTCGTATGCGGTTTACTCGGAGAGGACAAAATATGGGCGGTAACTGATGGAGTACATCCCTTCCAATGTTGGAGTTGATTCTACTTTCTCTTGATGTTTCTTCTAGTAATCTTTTTGTAATTTCATAGCCTCTGATTGCTCTATTCTGTTTTGAGTAATCAACTTTTAAGCAATTCAAATACTCTTTAATATGGTGAGCAATAGATGCCTCCAATCTTCATTTAAAATAGAAGTTTTTCGCATGAAAGTTGGAAGATATTCTTAAGCTTTCCTTTTCATCACTTGGCGAAATGGGCTTAATAGTTTGGTCTGGTTGAGTGATTGGGGCAGAAAACAGGGTGGCAGAGAATTTATTTATTTTGAACTGACAATAGTGGGATTTTTTCTGAACGCTACTTGAACTTTTATGATGGAAGTAAGTGATGTGCGATACGTATGAAAGGACGTGCGTGTAACTACCGTCTAATTATAGCTAGGAAATCTGGCTCTCTGTAGCCTTAGAAAGACCAAAATCCATCAAAAAGATTTAAAAAGAAATAGAGTGGCCCAGCAAGAGAAACATTTTGTATTCTATAAACATGTTAAGCTAATGATGTGTGCTCTGTGTTGTTGTTGCAAAGCCCAACGAGATAGCTTCATTAAAAAACTGCTGCTCTAGTATGATTGAATTCTAGACTTTAGATGACGAAGTACATTTGTCCTGTATCAGGTGATACTGAATGTGATTGAAGTATAGGAACTAACATCTTTAGTTTAGAATTTGTCACTTTTTCTTGTTCCTAGACCATGGTCCCTAAAGAACAAAAATTGCCTCCTTTCTAGTTTTCATTCCTTTCCCCTACGTAACCAAAAGCTGCAACCGCTGCTTTATAGTGTTTTGGAAAAAAGAAGGAAAGAATACATTCTGTGTACATTGTGTTAATGGTTTCACAAGTTGGAGAATTTCAGAGGGAATACAATGAAGCCAAAACCATACTTCTTCATCAACAGCTTTTGTTGTTTAGCTACGATTGTAAGTTCAATAGTGGAAACCGATGTGGCATATTAACATGTTGCAAGCTATTAATCCATGCTTTGGGATTTGAATATTAGACAGATGTATATGAGTTCGGCTTTCGTGTATAGTCTTTCATTTCGAAATTTCCACCGACCTATTACCAATTGGAATTGGACTTGCAATTATCACAATCATGATGCAATAAGCTCTGCAACTGCTCTCTCATCCATCTGATGTCTTTGAGTTGATCATAAGCTTAGCAACATTAGTTAATCAAATTGCAGGTTCCTGGCATTCTCTTTACACCTATCTGCCCACATTCTTTATCATTTCGTCCACTTATTTTGCCTGAGCATGTGATCATCCGAGTACAAGTACCTTTCAACAGCAGAGGTCATGCATGGGCATCATTTGATGGGAAGGATCGGAAAAAGTTGGCACCGGGGGATGCACTTGTTTGTAGCATGGCTCCTTGGCCAGTGCCAACTGCATGTCAATCTGACTCGACAAGTGACTTTCTACGTAGCATTCATGAAGGTCTTCACTGGAATTTGAGGAAGACACAGTCTTTCGATGGCCCTCGGGAGACATGATCTTTACTAACAATTTAATCTGGCAAGGAAATGATAAGTTTCCAAAATCCACCTCATCTTGCTGAAGTGAGCATCAAGATATCCTTCTCAGTTATCGCAGAGGGATTCGTGATGTATATACGCCTATACATGCAACATAGAATTTAACATTGAGAATCATGAGTCTCAACATTAGGTCGTTTATATATTTATTGTTGTTTGTAACTTAGACATAACAATAAGAATAGAGAAGGAAGTTTGTATCATTTTGTACAGTTCTACTAATATCATACCTCTTGCCCTGGTTTACAAGGGAAGCCAAGCTTTGGGTTCTTGCTTCACAAGTATTGAAACACTGCTTGAAGCAATTGAGAGGAACTGAGGAAGTGGGAATATGTATATTTGGAGTTCTGTGCTTTTGGTTCATCTAATAATGTAAACTTTTTTTGGTTGGTTTTCTAAATATCCAATTCATAGGGGTTATTTGGTATGAGGTATACGTAGGTATAGTACTGGTACCACCTTAATACTTTGTTTGGTTAGCAAACTTAATATAAGTTATCTCGGGATTAAAATTAGTATCGGGTTAACTTATAACTTGTATGGGGTGGGGTAATTTGTGTCGGCATAACTTATACCTTCTTCTTTGAAATTATGCAATTATCATGTTTAATACATCACACCAACCGTGGATTAAAAATAATACTAGTATAACTTACCCCAACAAAAGCGGTATTCAAATCAAACGACCTCTTACTGTTGGCTCATCTGTGGCAAATCAAAATGTTCATAAGCAAATGAGCAACTAAACTTGCAAAAAGTAAAACGGAAAAGGTCCAAATAAACCTTTGAACTTTACAATAAGGTCTATATATAACCCTCGTTAAAAGTTTGGCTCAAATCCAACCCTGCCATTATATTATTAGCCCGGATACCCCCTTTGTTTTAAACGGAGTCAAATACTCCCCGAACTTTACGATAAGGTCTATATAGAACCCTCATTTATATTTTTTTGTAATGAAAATATTTTGTTGAAAATAATTTTTTCAATTCTTAAAAAATAAAAATATTCTAAAATAATTAGTAGGTATAATCCAAGCTCGTAGTTCCAATCCATCTCTATTGACTTTTGGTTTGAGTTTATGGAGTTAGAAAATCTGAGTTTTTCGAAAGTAAAAATTCCAATCAATTTATCACTGTAACCCTCTTTATAAACAATAGCAACACACAACCAGAGACAACCAATAAATAAGACTAACAAACGACGACAACAACAATAACAAGAACAATAACAAACCCAACTTTCAATTTATAATCCCATACGTGAAGTATGCGAAGGGTAGTATATACGCAACATTATCCATACCCTATAAAAGCAGAGAGGTTGTTTTCAATTGATCATCGATTTAAGGAACGGTAAAATTAAAGTAATAGGCAATAAGAGAAAACGGACGTCGTTTGATGTGATTCGGACTTTGAATGGAACATTTGATGTTTTAAGAAGTTTGAAAGAATTCATAGAGTTTGAGGTTTAATTCGATGTATATAATGCTATTTTGGCGATTTGATCACAAGAAAAAGTTTGTGGGATATTTTTGAGGTTGTGCATATTTGGTTGGGAGCCCCGAGGGCTCGGGTGAGTTTTTGGATAGACCACGGGTTGCATTTAGAACTTAGAAAGTTGTAGAAAAATTTGCTGGTGTTTCAGAACTGCAGGCTCCGGATTTGCGAAGCCTGTCTCGCAAATGCGAGCCTGGTATTGCAAAAGTGAGAGGTGGCTTGGGCAGCCTTCTTCACAAATGCGAAGTCTATATCGCAAATGCGATGCCCGCTTAAATCCTCTATGATCGCAAATGTGAGGATACCCTTTGCAAATGCGATGTGCACTGGGATGGCTTGAAGTCGCAAATACGACTATTTGTTCACAAATGCGAAAAAGCCCAAACGTTCTAAGAGCAGTGATATAATAAGAAATGAAGGCGAGTGACCAAAAATTATCTAATTTAAAGAAAGAAATGAAAAAAAAAAAGAAAAAAAGAAAAATCAGTACTTACTGGAGGATGAAAGAAGTTATATTGAAGAATATAAAAAAAATGGCCGTTGAAATGGTTAAAAAGTAAAGGAATGATATTTTAATCTGTATTCTCCCAATTGAACAATAAATGTGGCTATTATTTGTCATTCTCACACGTCAAAAGACATGTGAAATAACTTCCTCAGCCAGGTGGCCATTTGAGGGGGTAAATGAAAAAACAAAGTATAAAAGGGTAATTAGGACTAGGAAAAGTTTAAGGAGGACCTTAACAAAACGCGCCAAGTTTAGGTTTTTTGCCAGAACAAAATGATCAACTTCAAATAGTACAAGAGTCAAGAGCAGTCTTGGACATTTTCCTTAAAAGAAAATAATTTAAATATGAAAAGAGAAAGAAAATATTTAGGTTTGTTGAAAAAAAGGAATTTCGATAAATGCATCAAGGATAATAGCAAACAAGTTTTGACAAGAGAGAGCGAGGTCACGAATTTTTATCATATGCTATCAGCAAACTTTAGTGAAATGTTTGAACTCTTGTAGACAAAGGTCTAGTACTCAAATGCAGTGGCGGAGCCAGGGTGTTAAAAAAAAAAATTTGTAACTAGTGGGAATTGAACATATGATCTTATGTAAATTTTGAACACATTTGACCACTAAACTACACTTTTGAATAGTGTTAAGGGTGTTCAAAACTTAATATATAGAGTAAAAAATAGATTTTATCTTATATATACAATGTAATTTTTCGGCAAAGGGTGTTCTGATGCACCCCTGCTTTTAAGTGGAGAACGGTAGTAAGGGCATTACCCATTATTCATAGAGTTTCGAGCGATGCGTGGTTTGAACGCTAGATTTCTCGGTTATCAGGAAAAATATATTGTTATATGTGCATTTGGACTGTCATATATCGGGGTAATTTCCATGTATTTTTTGGTGTCCATGCCAGTTCGTGTGCGTATTAACTGCTCGCTAGCTCCACTAGCCCAAGTACCAATATTGCGTTTTGCTTTTTATGTTTTTTTTTAGTTTAAATTACTTTGTTCTAAAGTACTTCTTTGAGTTTTTAGAATTAGGCCTCAACCTTGTCATAGTGGTCTATTTCTTAAAAGCACCTTTAGCTACTCATTTGTTTTTTTTTTTATTTTACTAGTTTCACGGTATGTGCTGTGTGCATTACACATGTAAGAGATATAATATACAGTTTATAAAATATATTAAATCAAAGCTTTGAATATATGATTATACATGAAAAAATAAGGTATAAGTTTCTGTGAATAATCAATGTGCGTTGCCGTATGGCAACTTATTTTCTGATATCAAAATGATATATTATATAAATTTACGAAAGATGAACAATCAAACTTTATTATTTTAGCAATAAAGATGAACAATTTGTTCAACAAAAAGTGGATTTTTAGTCAAATAAAAATAAAAAAATCGGGTTACTGATAATCAAAAAAAAAGTAAAGAAAAGAATTTTCAAGTATTGAAATATGAAAGCTTGTAAATCAAAATATATTTCAATAATGCCTTCTCTCTACTAATTACATATTTCTTCCTTTATAGGTCTTTTTGGAGAATCTTTGTAAATGTACGTTACACCTAAGTCATAATGAGGTTATTATGAATATTTAATAACATTAAATGCTGCGTTACATAATCATTATATTGAATACAAATATTCCTTAACTGCTCCGGTATTTATTTCTCTTGAACTTATTTGACCAGGTTCGTTATCCTTTTCGTACCTCGTACGTAATAACGCTTAAATAGGGGCGGGGCTTTTGAGCCTCTTATCTCGTACCTCCTTTTTGATCCCGAATCTCTTTTGTCCCGCACCTAGTCTATGATTCTTTGACCAATTATAACCTTTTGATAGTTCCACGTGTCATCCTTTATCATCATTCATTTATGTATATTTTTTTTCCAATACAAATAGTCCCCTCACTTTCCATTTATTCATCAGTTTGAATACTTGGAAAGTGGATTTTATAAAAGAAGAATTTTTGTCACCATTAATACTCTAATAAAGCTAACGCTTCAAATGTCACTTCCTTTTAATGCACTAAACATGTGTTGCTTCCTCATTGGTTGCACTGTCTTGCAGCACTTTTTTAGGATTTCTTTTCGGCTTCTCTTTTCACGAAGTATCAATTATCATTATTACGATTCCTTCATCATTGGTCTTTTTCCAATAATATAAATATAGCTTCTGCTTTTGCCTTGTTCCTTATAAATTGAATTGAACACTTCTGTCTTGCAAATTTTCTTCATTATTCCCTTCTTGTATCCATGGCTTCATCAAATCCTAACCCTAGGAAAATACTCATTCTAGATAATTTTCTCAATGCTCCTGTAAGACATAGAAGAGGAGGCAGATTGCGCAATTTAAGCTCTACTCATGGTAGCATTTCAATGCCTCTTTCGGGTTGTGGTCCTTCTTCTAGGACCAGGGGTTCACACTCTCAAAGGGGTTTCTCTCGAAGTAAGGATTCTTCTGAGCCATTGTGTGAACCCTTGGTGGAAGAAATTATTCCCACAAAATTTTCTTTTCATCATGATAAAGAATCCTTAAATACTCAAGTTGCTTCACTAGATCGTGCTGATCCTTACCCCACTTTAATCACGGGTGTTTTAACGCCCATAGTTAGGAAGGAGTGTCATTAGGCTGAAGATTTCCGCATTATTATTCCTAACCCAAATCAAAGAATCACTTCTTATATTATAGGTTATTCCTTTGTTTATACCTACCCATTCACTTTATGGTTCAAGCCAGCCATTAACCCGGTCATTCTAGATTTTTGCTGCTTCTTCGATATTTTCCTGGGTCGAATTGGGCCAACAGTATGACGAGTTGTTGCCTTCTTGAGGTTCCTTGCTAGTAAGGACAATGTAGAATTTATTTTCCCCCATTTAATTCACTTTTACTCTCCTAGGATTTTCCGAAATGGAATATTTGGTTTAGCAGCCAAGAGCAAAGAAGTCTTGGTGAATCTTGAAGACGATAAAGACCGTGGCTGATATTCTCGGTATGTTGCTGGCCCCACCATGGGTCTAGTCGGTGAAAAGAACATCCCCTTCCCGGAGAAGTAGAACTTTGCACGTAAGTATTAAATATCTCCATGCCTTTTTATTTTCAACCTTACCTATTTTTTACTATCGTGTTTCTTTTTCAGCATCCATGGGTATGGTTGTACCAATATCCAATATCCGTGGTTGGGTAGAAATTTTTTTGAAGGTTGCACTAATGGAAGGTAGGACATGGAAAACCCTTTCCAGTCGCTACAGTTGGAAACCAAAAACTCATGGTAAGAGTTTGTGTGTTTTTTTTACCTTAAGTATCTCTATTGTCTTGGCTTTTTAACCTTCCTTTTCTTAGGTTTTGCCACTCGAGGAGTTACTCTTGAGGGTGTCTTGGCATCTCGTAGCCAAAACATATATCTAGGATTGAATCAAGATATTTCAGCTCCCCCGAGGTCTGAGAAAAGAAAATTAGTCCTTGAAGATGATTCTAAAGGAGAGGATGATGGCTCCTTGGTAACTAGACAACAAGCCAGGAGACGAATTGTTTCTGATGATGAGATCAATGTCTCTCCTGACCTGCCCCTTTCCGAACCTGTTGTTGTTACAGTAGTCATTCCTGATGTTGACATTTCTCCCATGTCTGATACTGTTGACTCTATAAGCCAACTTTTCATCAGTGGTTCTAGTAGTGCTCCTTTAGGTCCGGTTTTGGATGAGCTTCCCTTGTCTTCCTCTACCGTTCTTGTGATTGTTTCTCTATCTCCCTCATTTGTTACTTCCATTCCTTTCTCTACTGCTCTTTCTTCGATAATCACTCCTTCCATAGTTCATCTCACATAAGTGGGTTCCTCAAGTAAGAGTTCCATTATAAGGAGTTTTACCATTCAAGTCCCCGCTAATAGCAGTATTTTGAGGAAATCTGATCAAGCCGACACATGGCTCGAACCTTTGATCGACCCCATTGAGAAAGAAAAACTCGAGAGTCATAGTAACATGACTCTTCTGAATGACGTTGTTCATGCCATTTTCTTAATCTCTTATTTTTTCAAGATTTATTTCTTTAGGAATTTTAACCTTATATCTTTCACATGAATAGGTCAACCTCATTGGTACCGAGCTTATGAATCGAGTTCACCTTTTAGAGAAAATGGCTCGTGACTTTGAGAAAACTACTAACGATGAAAAAAAGTTGCTCGTGACACTTAATTGGAGGCCAACGATTAGAAAGGCCAGTATAAAAGTTAACAGATTGATATGGACATTTTGGAGAAGAGAAAAAGTTCTTTAGAGAAACAAGTCCAAACTCTTACCTCTGAATTGGCAATAGTCAAGGCTATTTAGATCAATCTAAGAGAGAAAAAGAACTTTTTGTAGAGCAATTATCCATGGATGCTGATGAAAATTAATCTCTAAAAACTTTGTTGGCTCAGAAGGAAGTACATGCGGAAGGGGTAGCTCAAGAGCTTGCTCGAGTACAAGAAGAATTGCGAGTGCAGACAAATTTCGTGCTTTGGAAAATTCTCACACCTCATTGAAGTCATCTCATTATTCTCTTTTGCTTAAGAATGAGGAGCTCAAGAGCGAAGTTACGGTCTGGGAAAAGGATTATGAACTTCTCGAGGAATCCTCCAATATTGAAGTGAGTTGGACCTATCTCAAGAGCAGCCATGACACTTTGGTAAAGGTGATCCAGGAAGATTTTAACCTTGAATCAGAGTTGGATAAGGTAAATGAAGCCATTGAGAGAGCACAACAACCATCGAATTTTTCATCTCCCGAAACTAGTCTTCCCGTAGTTGAAAACCCTTTTGTTGAGGTTCCTTCAAATGAAACTTCTTTAGTTGAGACTGCTTTGGCTGAAGCTCCCATAGATGAAGTTCCTGTACCTAAAGTCCCCATGTCTATTGTACCTGAGACTCCTATGACTGATGAGATCACTGCTAGTGTTGCACTTCCTTCAAGTTCTTCCGTGCCTATTGTTATTAGTTAAGTTGAGGTTTCGCTTGTGGATGTTGCTAGTACCATGATTAAAGATCAATTCTTAGCTGTTGATGATGCAAGTGCAGTTGAGCCTGTAAATGATCCTTCTTCAGTTCTTTTACCGTAAAAGGTTCTTTTTTGTAATTTGAGGTTTCCCCTTTTTGTAGGTGCCCCTTTGGAAGTCTATGTTCAAAGTTTTTGGTTTCTTATGATAATTTTTTGTAATCGAACTCCTGGCTTAGAGATTTTTAAGACTTCAAGTCCCTAAGCTTAGTTTAAGGGGCACTTGATTCGATGATCAAGTTTTATACTTGATTTTTAATATTTAAGAAATTCATTTTCCCAAACTCCCATCTGTTCTATTCACGCCTCTTATTTTTGTAGGACTTAAAGAATATGTTGCATTTTTATTTTCTGAAAATGCTTTCATTGTTCTCACGATTAAATAACATGAATTATATAATAGGGCCCTTTTATACATTGACACTTGATGAAGAAGACGTTTCAACTTCATAATGGTGTTTTATCGCATTTCGCTACGAAGCTCATTGCTTCTTCTTACATTTGGGCCAGTAATATCCTGCCCTGATCAAAATTCTTACCAGTGACCTTCCTCCTGTGTGGTTTCCACAATGTCCTTCGTGTATTTCCCTAAGTACATATTCCATTTAAGAAGGTCCAAGACATCTTGCTAAGAGGCTACCAAACATCTTTCTATAAAGGTTACCTTGTTTTAAACAGTAACGAGTTGTCTTTTTACGAAGTGCATGTGCTTTTGTCTTGTCATCAGGTACGGTACCATATTGTAAAAAAGCTACAATTTCATTTCTCCAATCCTAAGTTAGATTATTAAAATTTACCTCGTTCTTATCAGATTCGAGAACCGAATGAAATAAATGTATAACTGAGGCATTGATATCTTTTGTTATATCAGCTGCGGATGCAAGGTTCGCTAAGGCATCTGCTTCGATACTATCATCCCTTGGTATTTAGATAACGTTCCAAGACTGGAACTGTTTTATTAGTTCCCTTACCTGTTCCAAGTATTGCTGCATCCTTGCCTCCCTAGCTGTGTAAGTCCTCAGGATTTGATTGATCACGAGTTGAGAATCACTTTTGATTACCACCTAGCTTATCCCAAATTCTCGTGCCAATTCCAAACATACAATAACAACTTCATACTCAACTTCACTATTAGTTATAGAGTGACAAGCTTGCCTAATAGTTTCTCCCGTGGGTGATACTAAAATAATTCCTAAACCTGCACCTTTAATGTTAGAGATCCATCAGTGAATAAAGTCCATACCCCTGGATTTTCTCCATTAAGTACCTGAACTTCTTTTTCGGCTTCTAATTGCATCCCTTGGCTAAAATCAGCCACGAAATCTGCCAGCCCTTGGGATTTTATTGATGTTTTGGGTAGATACGTAATTTCATAATCACTTAATTCTATAACCCAGTTAGCTAAGCTTTCTGGCAATTCATGTTTATGCAATATGTCACACCTTCTTTTTACGCATCGTGGGGGCGCGAGGGAGTTTTTTCCAATTAAAGGACAATCAAAACGGGATTTGTTTAATTATTTCAGAGTCGCCACTTGAGATATTTATGGTATCCCAGGTCACCGGTTTTTAATCCCGAATCGAGGAAAAGAATGACTCTGTTTAACAGTTTGCGCACCAGAAATCCGGATAAAAAATTCTGTTAGCCCGGGAGAAGGTGTTAGGCATTCCCGAGTTACGTGGTTCTAGCACGGTCGCTCAGCTGTTGTATTTATCTGTTATCTGATTTTAACCATTATGAACTGATAAGCATAGCTGAGTTGTTGCTATCACCTTGTTCATTCGATATAATTGGAATATAATTAACCAATATCCATTAATTGATCTCCATAGTTAATCAAAGAGAGATTGAAAATTGAACTAGATCAAACGTAAGCAATTAAAATATCAAACACTTCAAGAGTGGCACAATATTCAATTAAAAATCGAAAATGGCTAAAGCAGAAGGTAATATGGAAATAATAGATAAAGGAACGAACCTTTTTAAGAGAAACACAACCAATCTATTTTCCAATATTAAAATCAGTACCAGATCTCTACAACAACCATAACAACAAACTTGTTTGGGACTCGCTTAATCTCGCCGGAACAGAAAACAACAAACGGATACCTCGGAAGGTGTATCAACAAATGACTCGACGAATCGGACACGGCGACCTGAACAAATTTAACACGACTGCATGCTTCGTTAATCTTTTCCTAATCTTTTTGTCCGAAACTTATGTTTCTACTTTTATTTTGGTAAGTCTATATGGAGGTTGCCGTTTACCGTATTTTTCCGGTCAGGTCTGTCACCAAACCGTTAGTGATGACATAGGGCGAGGAAGACGAGCACAGAGGTCGTTTTAACCATGGATCATCGCAGCAATCAGTGATGGCAACAAAACTGATGGATGAGAGAGGATGTCGTCGCCGGTCACTTCGCCATGTACGTTGATGACGCAGCAACAGCTTCGAAAGTGAGAGAGAGGGACGTTAGAGAGAATCGAATCTGCCTGCTAGCTTGCGATGATGGCTAGAATTCGTTTATGACTGCTATGGAGTTTTCTTTTAGGGTTGAAGATTTAGTGGTGCTCCCATGTTGGTTTTTGGACGTGAGGGAGGTGTATGACTGGAGTTTTTTTTGTTTGTTTTTGCTTCCTCCCCTTTTTTCTTTCCATTCTTTTTCAATTTTTTTGTCCGTCCACCCTTTTTCAATAAGTAAGAAATAAATTACCTATTTACAAATACCCCTTCCTATTCACAAATGCCTATTTGTAACGACCCGACCGGTTGTTTTTAAAATTTACGCCCCGATCCCCAATTTATTGTGGTTTGCTGGGAGGGTCGGTTCTGGAATTTTGAGTGTTTTTTAGTTCCTAAATGAGAGCCTTGTAGTTGAAAAATAGCCCGTATTTGGAACAATATTAAGACAATCTCGGAACGGAGATCCGATGGTTCCATTAGCTCCGCTAGGTGATTTCGGGGTTGGGAGCGCGTTCGGAATGTATTTTAGAGGTCTGTAGCTCAATTTGGCTTGAAATGCCGAAGTTTGAAATTTTGGCGAAATCCGAATGGTAGGTGAGATTTTGATTCAGGGGTCGGAATGGAATTCCGACAATTTTTGTAGCTTCGTTATGTGATTTTGGATATTTCTGCAAATTTTCAGGTCATTCGGACGTCGTTTGGTCGGGTTTTTGATAGCATGTCGGTTTCGGAAGTTTTGGATGAACTTAGGCTTGAATCCGCTATAATTCGATGATTTCTGTGTTTAAGGACGTGTTTTTATGATTGGAACAAGTTCGTATCGTGTTTTGGAGTATGTTGGTGGTTTTCGTTGGGGTCTCGGGGGCCTCGGGGTGAGTTCGGACCACCATTCGGACACTTTGGGACTTAGAAATCTGCAGAAAAACTGCAGAATCTGTGCAGAAATTTAAGCCTTCGTGTTCGCGAGGCAAGGGCCGCATTCGCGTAGGCAAGGGGGATTTTGTTATCGCATAGCATCCCAGTATACGCGTTCGCGTAGAAGAATGAAGGGGAGCATCGCGTTCGCGTCTTAGACTACGCGTTCGCGTAGAAGAATGAAGCGAAGCATCGCGTTCGCGTCCTGTCGCATGCGTTCGCGTAGAAGAATTTCCGGATGGCTGAAGAGTTGTGCTTCGCGAATGCGTGGAGGACGTCGCGTTTGCGTAGAAGGAGTTTGACCTGCTCATCGCGGACCCGTGAACAGTAACGCGAACGTGTAGAGCAATTTCGTCCGGCAGTGAATTAAAACCCAGAAGTAGTTCAGTCGCGGGTTTATACACAAAAATGCCATTTTTTAGTCTTAGAGAGAGAAACTCACGGGAAATTATTGGAAATTCATCGGGTATTCATTGGAGGTAAGTTCTATGGCCTAATTATGTTATTTTATCATGGAATCTTTGAGTATTTCACTGTTAATGGAAGATTTATGGGGGATTTTAGCCCTAGGCCTAAATTATATTAAATCGTCGATTTGAATGGACAAACGGAGTCCGATTTTAGTAAAGTTTATATGCATAGACTCGTGTTGAGATAAGGAACCCGAATATATAACTTTCATAATTTTTCGAGAAGCGTACCGAAAGTCGGGTTTTGGCAACTTGTAGTTTTTGGTGTATTTCGAATTTTTTCGATTGGGTAATGCCCAATTGGCCTATTTTGATGTATTTCTACTGATTTTAATCAGATACTACACCTGTGGAGGCCGATATTCGTGGCAAGAGAGTTGTCTCTTAGCGGTTTCGTACCGGAGTCGAGGTAAGTGGCTTGTCTAACCTCGTGTGGGGGAATTCACCACTAGGATATTATGTGTTAATTTAAATGTCTTGTACGCGAGGTGACGGGGCGTGTACATGCGCAGATTGTTGGAAACTACCTTACTTGAATTGTCCAATTCGTGATATTTCTGTTCTTAGCTGATTAAATTGTGACATTTACATGATATTCGTTAGAAAAGCATGATTAGATAGGATTTATCTGTCTAAATGCCTAATTGTCTTACTTGAACTTCTTGATAATTGTTGGCACTGGTTTTGGTGAAGTTGTATTAATGCATATCATATTTCTCTGTGCGTTCCCCTTTATTGTTTGTTTTGGTGGACTACGGGATCAATTCCCGGAGATCCAAGGGCTGTGGGTTCGATTCCGAGAGACCCGGAGTGGTATTGTTTGTGGACTGCGGGTTCGATTATCGGAGATCCAAGGGCTGCGGTTCGATTTCCGGAGACCCAGAGTTTAATGATATATTTATTAAGATACGGACTGCAGGTTCAATTCCCGGAGATCCTGAGATATTGAGATACGGGCTGAGGGTTCGATTCCCGGAGACCCAAAGATACTGATATTGGGACTGCGGGTTAAATTCCCAGAGATCCTGAGTTGTTGGATACAGAGAGGGACTGTGGGTTCAATTCCCATAGGCCATGGACTTGTTGATTTGAGTTTATGTTGTGTTGGTTACTTGTAGTTAGCTAATGGTAGTCGGTTGTAGTAATTACTTCATTGTTGTTATTTCAGATTCATTCTTACTTATTCCTGCTTATTACTGTTTTGATCATTATGTTATTGTGTTCTTGGTAGGGCCCTGACCTTCCTCGTCACTACTCAATCGAGGTTAGGCTTGGCACTTACTGAGTACTGCACCGTGGTGTACTCATACTACTCTTCTGCACACTTTTGTTGTGCAGATCCAGGTACATCAGGTCAGGCTCAGCTCGGGTGATTTAGCAGCACTTCGGGAGACTTGAGGTATGATCTGCTACGTCTGCGGATCCGGAGGGTCTCCTTCTATTCTCATTAGTGACAGCAGTTAATTTTCCTTGTTCTCGCTTCTTAGACATTCTTGATGTATAGAGCCACAGCTGTACTCTTCTTTTAGTCTGTGTTGCCCGTGGGTTTCTGGGTCTTGGTAGTATGTCAATTAGTGTATTTTCATGAAGTGTATATGCCGAGCAGCACTTATTACATTTCCTTTATATTACTTTGTGGTTAACTTATCCTTTTGTTCATGAAATTGTATATTCCGCATCGTGTTAGGCTTACCTAGTCGCGAAGACTGGGTGCCGTCATGACAGGTTCACGATTCGTGAACTAAGATCGTGACAAGTTGGTATCAGAGCTCTAGGTTCATAGGAGTCACGGGACACAGACCGGTTATGTAGAGTCTCACTGATCGATACAGAGACGTCTGTATTTATCTACGAGAGGCTATGTAACTGTTTAGGAAACTCTTCCTTTCTTTTGGATTCCTTGTCGTGCGATATTTTTGGCACCAAATCAAAACTTCTGCTTTCTATTTTCTCACAGATGGTGAGGACACGTGCTACCCGTGAGGATCAGGCGCACGCACCCCTTGCTGCCGCCGCTAGAGGCCGGGGCCGTGGTAGAGGACGAGGATGCGCCCGAGGTGCAGCCACATCACCCGTGCGCACTGCCGCCAAGCTGCCACCGGTGTATCAGGTTGGAGCGCAGGCACCTGGTACACCGCTACAGCTGCTACTACTCCAGCACTCCAGGAGACCCTGGCCCAGTTCATGAGCATGTATACTACTTTAGCTTAGGCGGGTTGCTTCCTCTCACTGCAGCTACATCTCAGGCCGGGGGAGGGGCCCAGACTCCCGCAGCCGCTACACCTGAGCAGCGAGTGCCAGTGGAGCAGGTTCCAGAGATTATTGTTATGCCTCCTGCTGCCCCAATATAGCCCGGAGGTGGGCCAGCTGCCTCCGAGGACGAGCAACATAGATTAGAGAGGTTCAAAAAATATGATCCTCCAGTGTTCATGTGCTCACAACGGCTCTGAGACATCCTAGGACACTTTAAAACCATAGGCTCTGATACCAAGTTTGTCACGCCCCAAATCGAGGGACATGACCGGCGCTCGACCGGGTAGCCCCAGTCAAGCGGACCTGGGTGCCTTTCCTATCCCACGCGTTAACCCTGTGTTGATTGTTTCTCATTAACCAAATATTTTGCCAACAATGACTGATTTCATAATGCATAAACATAACCATGTGATTGATTCACTAACAAGTTCATAATTTATATTTACAACGCCCCGTACATATACATAGGCCACAATCCCACAGTTTACATGTCTACGGAGCCTCTAGGATACAAAAAGGGAAATACAATACTTGCCGGTAACAAGGCTCCGGCTATACCTTACAAAAACCAAAATGAAATCTAAACAAAAGTGGCATGAACCACACAGGGCCCCAAGGAAGAAAAAGGGGCTCACCAAAACGGGCAGTGGAAGGAGAAGGATACTACTGCCGATGAGCTGAAGTGCCTGCTATCGATCCACCTACAATCATAACACGAATGTAGCGTCCCCGGCAAAAGGGACGTCAGTACACTTGAATTGTACTGGCATGTATGGACAAACTTTGTCCCAAGTAAACTCAAGCCATTAAACAAGAATCACCGTGTTAAGACAACCAATAGATTACATCAAGAAGTCAATTAAGCTAACTAACCATGTTTCCAACCTTTTACTCATTTCAGATAAGCCTCAACACAAGCACGTTTAAAGTCCACAAATAGAACAACAACCAATCAACCACATAAATTGCAAGTAGTCAAACATAGGGGCAATCAGTGCCCCACAGGTTGCAAACTCTCCTGCTGTCTCCTTTCACAATTTCACATTATTGATTTTTGTATCAATTTTCAATAGCGATTTCGATCGCTTTCCATCCTTATTGCCCCCGACCACCCTTATTACCTCGGCCACCCTTATCACCCCAACCCACACCTTATTTCCTCACGTTGCGGCGCGCAACACGACCCCGCCTTACAGTTGAAAACACAACAATTTCAAACAACAGATAAGGTACTACACACAATTTCAACAAGTTCAAATAAGCAACTTGCACATTGTTTCATGTTCTCAATTACTTCTCACGCCAATATCACAACCAAGTTACAATGTTTCCACATTCAAGAATATTCACACATGTATATTCAACAATTTTCCATAATTCAAGTGTTTCATCTCTTTCCACAATAAACCAATTCTCAAGTGTTTCGTTTTCTTTTCCACAAGGTGCCATATAGGCCATCATAATCATTATTCACAAATTCTTTACCCAATTCAACTCTCATTTACCTTTCGGTTCATATTTCATACCACAACACTCATAGTTCAACAACAACTTTGAATATCCAACAACAACATCAATTAATCACATACAATTTCTCAAATCAACACATGCCAAATAATTTTACACATAAGGGCGATTTCACAAGAATCAAAATTAGCCATACATACCTGGTGATGAGTTTTCTTCCGTTAACTTTCTACTTTATGCGTACCCAAGATATCCTATTCTTGCCAACCTTGTTCTTGAAGACTTTTACTTCTACTTACTTCTTTTGTTTTACTAAAAATCAAGATCAATAATCATGCATGAGTATAAAATTCCATTTTCCAAAAGCTATTATATGAAAACCTTCCTTTACCCATCTTAAAACTGAAAATTAAAGAAAATAGCTAGGGTTTTTACCTTGAAATATTGGGGAAGTTGAATCCTTGCCCTAGAATCACTTTGAATTAAGATGATTGGAACAATCTTTCAAGATGAAGAACTTCTCTCTCTAAAAACCCTCTCTTCTCTCTCTAATTTTGGTAAAATGATTTGAGAAAATGAGGGTGAAAGGCGTTATATTAAAGAAGAGATCGGGTCAAAATATTACAAAATCTGGGCCGGGGTCGAATATGCGGTCACTATGCGATCGCAGAATCCACATGCGGTCCGCAAAGTGACCGCAAAATGGCCTCAAAGTTATGCAGGTTCTGTTAAGGAATGCGGTCACTATGCGGACCGCATGTTGATTCCGCGGTCGCAAAAGTGCACCGCAAATTTGACATGCGATCGCATATCGACCGCACTTTTGACACGATTTTGGGCAACTCTCTGGAACGTTTTGCGACAAGAATGCGGTCCGCATGTCAGGTTTGCGGTCGCATTCTTGACCGCATATATGACACTTTTTCGGAAAAATTATTTCTCTACATTTTTGAAACTTAAATCACTACCAAGGGTCCGAACCGCGGCGAGCAAGCTCGCCGCGAAGAATTCTACGCATTCCTAACACATCATTCGGACCATGACACCACATCTACTAGGTTTTATGCACAAAATTTTTACGGGGCCTTACAAGTGGAGACCAGCGGGGTTTCCTTCACTGCTCTTCAGCTTCGTGGGGCTGCTTATGATTGATGGCACACGTATGAGTTGGATAGTCCAGATGAGTCTGCTTCATTGACCTGGACGCAGTTTTCTGATCTGTTTTTAAGGGAGTTTGTTCCCCAGAGCCTTAGGGATTCTTGGCGATCGGAGTTTGAGCGGTTACGATAGGGCTCCACGTCAGTATCAGAGTATGCTAATAGTTTCACCCGTCTATCCAGGCATGCACCGGCTTAGGTAGCCACGGTCGGGGAGAGAGTACGGAGATTTATTGAGGGCCTTATTCCACTGATCCGGTCCAGCATGGCCAGGGAGTTGGAGACAGATATACCTTATCAGCAGGCGGTGAGCATTGCCAGTAGGATCGAGAGTATGCTCCCTAGGGAGCTGGGAGAAAGGGAGGACATGAGGCCTTGTGAGTCGGGCCATTTCTTTAGTGCCCGCACTTCACCAGTTGGTCATTTTGGCAGGGTTTACTCCGGTCGTCCAGTTCATTTAGCATTGCCAACAGCCGGTAGTACTCCAGCTCTTCCAGCACCTTAAGAGCCTTATTATGCTCCCCTAGTTTCTAGTGCGCCTCCTGCGCGGGGTACCTCCAGGGGTCAGACTAGTGGGGGCGAGGCCGGTCAGTCATAGCCACCGCGTCCTCCCAGAGCTTGTTTTGGGTGCAGGGATACTCGCCATCTATTTAGGGAGTGCCCCAGGCGTAGGAGAGGAGCACCTTCACAGACTTCGCAACCTCAGCGTGGTTCACAAGGCCAGCAAGCCATCATTCCAGCCCCAACTGCCACTCCACCTGCCCAGCCAGCCAGGGGCGGGGATCAGGGTGCTAGAGGCCGCCCTCGAGAGAGGGGTCAGGCCAGATTTTATGCTATTCCTGATCGCGCTGTAGCTGTTGCATCTGATTCTGTTATCGCATGTATTATTTTGGATAGCCACAGAGAGGCATCGGTTCTATTCGATCCTGGTTCCACTTTTTCATATGTGTCCTCTTATTTTGCTTCACATCTGGGTGTGCCTTGGGTTTCTTTGAGTGCCCCCATTTATCTTTCCACTCCGGTGGGAGATTCTTTGGCTATGGACCGTGTGTATCAGTCGTGTTTGGTTACTATTTGTGGTTTTGAGACCAGAGCGGATCTATTTTTGCTCGGGATGGTCGATTTTGACATTATTCTGGGCATGGACTGGTTGTCGCCCCATTATCCTATTCTTAATTGTCACGCCAAGACCGTGACGCTGGCTATGCCAGGCATTCCACTTATTGAGTGGAGTGGTACTTTAGATCACACCCCCAGCCATGTTATTTCTTTTCTCAAAGCTCAACGTATGGTTGAGAAGGGGTGTGCTACTTATCTAGCTTATGTGCGTGATGTCAGTATTGACACTCCTTCTATTGATTCCGTTCCGGTGGTACGTGATTTCGCTGATGTATTTCCAGCTGATCTCCAGGGCATGCCGCCTGACAGAGATAGTGATTTTGCTATTGACTTATTGCCGGGAACTCAGCTCCTATTTCTATTCCACTGTACCGTATGGCTCCTCCTGAGCTGAATGATCAGTTACAGGGGTTATTGGGTAAGGGTTTCATTCAACCCAGTGTTTCACCTTGGGGGTGCTCCTGTGCTGTTTGTGAAGAAAAATGATGTCTCTATGCGTATGTGTATCGACTATCGCTAGTTGAACAAAATGACAGTGAAGAACCGGTATCCTTTGCCATGTATTGATGATTTATTTGACCAGCTACAGGGCGCACAGGTGTTCTCCAAGATTGATTTGTGCTCTGGTTATCATCAGTTGAAGATTCGGGAGTCAGATATCCCGAAGACTGCCTTCAGGACTCGGTACGGTCACTACGAGTTCCTCATGATATCTTTCGGGCTGACTAATACCCCAACAACTTTTATGCATTTGATGCACAGTATGTTCAGGCCATACCTGGACTCGTTCATGATTATTTTTATTGATGATATTCTAGTTTATTCCCGGAGTCGGGAAGAGCACGAGCAGCATCTGAGGATAGTGCTTCAAACTTAGAGGGAGAAGCAGCTATATGCCAAGTTCTCTAAATGTGAATTCTGGCTGAGTTCAGTGGCATTTCTAGGCCACAAGGTGTCGAGCGATGGTATTCGAGTGGATCCGAGGAAGGTGGAGGCTGTGCAGAGTTGGCCCAGGCCCTCCTCAGCTACTGAGATTCGCAGTTTCCTTAGTTTGGCGGGTTATTATCGTCGCTTCATAGATGGGTTCTCTTTGATCGCAGCACCTATGACCAGGTTGACCCAAAAGGGTGCCCCTTTCTAGTGGACAGAGGAGTGTGAGGCGAGCTTTCAGAAGCTCAATACAGCTTTGACTTCGGCCCCTATCTTGATGTTGCCTACAGGTTCGGGGTCCTATACAGTATATTGTGATGCGTCACGAGTTGGACCTAGTGCAGTATTGATGCAAGACAGTAGGGTGATTGCCTACGCGTCGAGACAGCTGAAGGTACATGAGAAGAATTACCCTGTTCATGATTTGGAGCTTGCTGCCATTGTTCATGCCTTGAAGATTTGGCATCATTACTTGTATGGGGTTCCTTGTGACATCTACACTAATCAACGGAGCTTGTAGCACTTGCTTAAGCAGAAAGACCTGAACATGCGTCAGAGGAGATGGTTGGAGCTATTGAAGGACTATGATATTACTATCCTCTATCATCCGGGCAAGGCCAATGTAATTGTCGATGCCTTGAGTCGCCGTGCAGAGAGTTTGGAGAGTTTGGCATATCTACCAGCTTCGGAGAGGCCTATGGCGATTGATGTTCAGGCTTTAGCCAGGCAGTTTGTTAGACTGGATCTTTCGGAGCCCAGCCGGGTTCTGGCTTGTGTGGTTTCTCGATCTTCTCTATTTGACCGCATCAGGGAGCGTCAGTTCGACGACCCTCATTTGCTTGTCCTCCAGGATAGATTTTAGCGTGGTGATGCTTGATATGTTGCCATTGGGGATGATGGAGTTATGAGGATGCATGGGCGTATTTGTGTGCCCAATATAAATGATCTTCGAGAGCTGATTCTAGCAGAGGCCCATAGATCACGGTATTCCATCCATCCAGGAGCCACGAAGATGTATCAGGACTTGAGACAACAATTCTGGTGGAGGCGGATAAAGAGAGATATAGTTAATTATGTCTCTAGGTGCCTCAACTGCCAGCATGTGAAATACGAGCATCAACGTTTGGGTGGGTTAATGTAGCAGATTGAGATTCCAGAGTGGAAATAGGAGCGCATCACCATGGACTTTGTATCTGGGCTTCCACGGACTGTTAGGAAGTTTGATTCCGTTTGGGTCATTGTGGATCAGTTGACTAAGTCCACCCATTTTATACCGGTGAGCACTACTTATTCATCGGAGTGACTGGCTGAGATATATAATAGGGAGATAGTCTGGTTGCATGGTATTCTAGTTTCCATAATTTCAAACAGACGCACTCAGTTTACTTCACGGGTTCGGAGAGCCGTGCAGCAGGAGTTAGGTACTCGGCTAGAGCTGAGCACATCATTTCACCCCCAGACGGATGGTTAGCCTGAACGCACTATTCAAATTTAGGAGGATGTGCTCTGTGCGTGCGTGATTGAGTTTGGAGGTTCATGGGATCATTTCTTGCCACCGGCGGAGTTTGCTTATAACAACAGTTATCAGTCCAACATTCAGATGGCGCCGTATGAGGCCTCTATATGGTAGGAGGTGCAGGTCTCCCATGGGTTGGTTCGAGCCGGGTGAGGCCAGACTGCTAGGTACTGAGATGGTCCGGGATGCAATGGACAAGGTCAAGGTGATTCAGGACAGACTCCGTGCAGCCCAATCTAGGCAGAAGAGTTATGCGGACAAGAAGGTCCGCGATGTGGCTTTTATGGTTAGTGAGCGGGTTCTGCTTCGGGTCTCGCCCATGAAGGGCGTTATGAGGTTTGGGAAGAAGGGAAAGCTGAGTCCTAGATTCATTGGTCCTTTTGAGATTTTGAGGTAGGTTGGGGAGGTTGCTTATGAGTTGCCCTTACCTCCCAGCCTAGCCGGAGTCCATCCTGTATTTCATGTCTCTATGCTCCGTAGATACCATGGTGACCCGTCGCACTTGTTGGATTTCACTTTTGTTCATCTAGACGAAGATCTATCTTATGTTGAGGATCTAGTGGCCATTTTGGACAGGCAAATCAGGAAGCTAAGGTCAAAGAACATTGCTTAAGTAAAGGTCCAGTGGCGGGGTCAACCGGTCGAGGAGGCGACTTGGGAGACCGAGCAGGATATGCGCAACCAGTATCCTCATCTCTTCACCACTCCAGGTATGTTTTCTATACTCGTTCGAGGACGAACGAATCTTTTAAGTGTGGGAAGATGTAACAACCCGGCCGGTTGTTTTTGAAATTTATGCCCCGATCCCCGATTTAACTATTCCCCTAAGTTCATTTCTGCTATTGTGGTTTGCCGGGAGGGTTGGTTCTGGAATTTGGAGTGTTTTGGGACACTTAGTCCCTATATGAGAGCCTTGTAGTTGAAAAATGGCTCGTATTCAGAACAGTGTTAAGATGATCTCAGAACGGAGATCCGATGGTTCCATTAGCTCCGTTAGATGATTTCGGGGTTGGGAGCGCGTTCAGAAAGTATTTTGGAGGTCTGTAGCTCAATTAGGCTTGAAATGCCGAAGTTTGAAATTTTGGCGAAATCCGAACGGTAGGTGAGATTTTGATCCGGGAGTCGGAATGGAATTCCGATAGTTTCAATAGCTTCATTAGTTGATTTTGGATATGTTTGCAAATTTTCAGGTCATTCGGACATCGTTTGGTCGGATTTTTGATAACTTGTAGGTTTCAAAAGTTTTGGATGAAACTTAGGCTTGAATTCGCTTTGATTTGGTGATTTTCGTGTTTAAGGATGTGTTTTTATGATTGGAACAAGTTCGTATTATGTTTTGGAGTAGGTTGGTAGTTTTCGTTGGGGTCCCGGGGGCTTTGAGGTGAATTCGGACCATCATCCGAGCACTTTGGGACTTAGAAATCTGTAGAAAAACTGCAGAATCTGTGCAGATATTTAAGCCTTCGTGTTCACGAGGCAAGGGCTGAGTTTGCGTAGGTAAGGGGGGTTTGGTCATCGCGTTCACATCCCAGTATATGCGTTCGCGTAGAAGAATGAAAGGGAGCATTGCGTTCGCGTCTTAGCCTACGCGTTCGCGTAGAAGAATGAAGTGAAGCGTCGCGTTCGCCTCCCGTGTCACGCGTTCGCGTAGAAGAATTTCCGGATGGCTGAAGAGTTGTGCTTCGCAAACGCGTGGAGGACGTTGCATTCGCGTAGAAGGAGTTTGAGCTGCTCATCGCGGATGCGTGAACAGTAACGCGAACGCGTAGATCAATTTCGTCCGGCAGTGAATTAAAACCCAGAAGCAGTTCAGTCGCGGGTTTATACTCAAAAATGCTATTTTTAGTCTTAGAGAGAGAAACTCATGGGAAATTATTGGAGTTTCATTGGGTATTCATCGGAGGTAAGTTCTATGGCCTAATTACGTTATTTTATCATGGAATATTTGAGTATTTCACAGTTAATGGAAGATTTATGGGGGATTTTAGCCTTAGGCCTAAATTATGGTAAATCGTCGATTTGAATGGGCAAACGGAGTCCGATTTTGGTAAATTTTATATGTATAGACTCGTGTTGAGATAAGGAACCCGGATATATAACTTCCGTAATTTTTCGAGAAGCGTACCAAAAGTCGGGTTTTGGCAACTTGTGTGTTTTTTGGTGTATTTCGAATTGTTTCGATTAGGTAATGCCTAATTGGCCTATTTTGATGTATTTATATTGATTTTGATCAGATACTACACCTGTGGAGGTCGATATTCATGGCAAGAGATTTGTCTCTTAGCGGTTTCGTACCGGAGTCGAGGTAGGTGGCTTGTCTAACCTCGTGTGGGGGAACCTTCACCCCTAGGATATTATGTGTTAATTTCAATATCTTGTACGCGAGGTGACGGGCGTGTACATGCGTAGATTGTTGTAAACTACCTTATTTGAATTGTCCAATTCGTGATATTTCTATTCTTAGCTGATTAAATTGTGACATTTACATGATATTCGTTAGAAAAGCATGATTAGATAGGATTTATCTGTCTAAATGCATAATTGTATTACTTGAACTTCTTGATAATTGTTGGCACTGGTTTTGGTGAAGTTGTAGTAATACATATCATATTTCTCTGTGCGTTCCCCTTTATTGTTTGTTTTGGTGGACTACGGGTTCAATTTCCGGAGATCCAAGGGCTGTGGGTTTGATTCCCAAAGACATGGAGTGGTATTGTTTGTGGACTGCGGGTTCGATTCCCGGAGATCCAAGGGCTGCGGGTTCGATTCATGGAGACCCTAAGTTTATTGATATATTTATTGAGATACGGACTGCGGGTTCAATTCTCGGAGATCCTGAGATATTGAGATACGGGATGCAGGTTCAATTCCCGGAGACCTAGAGATACTGATGTAGGGACTGCGGGTTTAATTCCCGGAAATCCTGAGTTGTTGGATATAGAGAGGGACTGTGGGTTCAATTCCCATAGGTCCTGGACTTGTTGATTTGAGTTTATGTTGTGTTGGTTACTTGTAGTTAGCTAATGGTAGTCGGTTGCGGTAATTACTTCATTGTTGTTATTTTAGATTCATTATTACTTATTCCCGCTTATTATTGTTTTGATCATTATGTTATTGTTTTCTCGGTAGGGCCATGACCTTCCTCGTCACTACTCCATCGAGGTTAGGCTTGGCACTTACTGAGTACCGCCGTGGTGTACTCATGCTACTCTTCTGCACACTTTTGTTGTACAGATCCAGGTACATCAGGTCAGGCTCAGCTCAGGTGATTTAGCAGCACTTCGGGAGACTTGAGGTATGATCTGCTACGTCCGCGGATCCGGAAGGTCTCCTTCTATTCTCATTAGTGACAACAGTTAATTTTCGTTGTTCTCGTTGTTTAGGCATTCTTGATGTATAGAGCCACAACTGTACTCTTCTTTAAGTCTGTGTTGCCCGTGGGTTTCCGGGTCTTGGTAGTATGTCAATTAGTGTATTTTGGCGAAGTGTATGTGCCGAGCGGCACTTATTACATTTCCTTTATATTACTTTGTGGTTAACTTATCCTTTTGTTCATGAAATTGTATATTCCGCATCGTGTTAGGCTTACATAGTCGCGAAAACTGGGTGCCGTCATGACAGGTTCACAATTGGTGAACTAGGATCGTGACACCATTCCTATTCACAAATATCTTTTCCTATTTACAAATGTCCTTTTCTATTCACAAACGATTCTTCCTATTCACAAATACCTCTTCCATATTCATAAATGTCTTTTCTTATTCACAAACGCCCCTATGCACAAATACCTCTTCCAATTCAAAAATGTCTTTTCCTATTCACAAGTGCCCCTAACCTATTTTATTAATCTACACTCAAATCTCTTTCTTTTCTCTAATGCACTCCCAATCTCACCACTCTAGAAGCTTCCTAATTAGTTAGGTAAGACTCCTTTTAATTTTTTTTATTATATTTTTTTAAAAACAAAACCTAAATTAATTTCTATCATCAAATTATCCTATAAAATTAAAGTAATTAACCCCAATAACTATTACAACTAATCAAAAACCAAATTAAAAGAAAATTACCAAAATTCAAAAAGTAAAATGCAACATGACTATTTTTATGATTTTTTTCTATTTTTGTCAAACAACAACTTAATTAATCTAAAAATATAAAATAAAATCCTACATGTAGATGCAATTTTTTTTTATTTTCATGATTTAAAATAAATGTCAAAGCTAATACTAATTAATTAAATTAAACTTGAAAATATTTTTGCATTTTCGAAATTATATAAAAATAAGTTACTATTTTTGAATTTTTTTAAATTTATGAAAAGTACATAAACTAATGTTTTTTTATTTTTATTGTAATAAAATAAAGCTAAAGAGTTAAAATTTGGTGGGATAGCTATATTAGGCCAAAACTAAATATTTTACGCTAAACTGTGAAAAATCTCGGGAAGGGTCAAAATTCACGTGTTTACTGCTGTCACACCTCCTTTTTCTTTATCCACTACTTACCCAAAGGTAATGTGCCACTAACTACTACTACATCCCGGAAAGGGATATAATAATAATAGGGAAGGAGTTTTTCCAGTTAAGGACATTCGTAACGAGATTTATTTATTAATTTTCAGAGTCGCTGTCACACCTCCCTTTTTACTACCCCACTTTGGGAAATAAGCATATCAATACGCTTGTAGGATATACCTCGACGCTCGAATACCCGAAAAGGATATAATAGCGTAGAGGAAGGAGTTTTTCCAATTAAAGGACAATCGGTTCAGGATTTTATTGAGATTAAGTCGCCACTTGGGAAGATAATGGTGTTCCAAGTCACCGGTTAATCCAGAATCCGAGGAATTTGACTCTTAAAAAATGTCTGCGAAGCAAAGATCCGGATAAGAAACTCTGTTAACCTGGGAGAAGGTGTTAGGCATTCCCGGGTTCCGTGGTTTTGGCACGGTCGCTCAATTGTCATTCCCGACTCTTGTTTGACTCAATCACAGATTTTAACAATATATTGTGCCTTTTACTTAAGTATTATTTTTATGGAATTTGCGGCATTGTGAAAACACGACTTGAGTCATACCGCAACCAGTACGCCTATGACTTTCGGTGTATTTCAGCTTTTCCAAGATTTGGATTTGAGTCGCACCAAGTGCACACTCGTTCAATGGAAAGTACATTAAAATCGTGCCCTAAAATAACGTCTATCGGCTTTTAACTTTTGGGAGAGGCTATGGAATTTTGCTATTAGCTCTCCCGAGTCTATTTGTGTTATACCATTACTAAATGGGGCCCCGCTTGTTTAACGGCGGGCGAGGTTCGTCCCAATTCAATTTTATAAGTTCAATCCTAAGAGGTACATACTACGTTTCTCTAATTGTGTTTTTCCCTTAATCGTATTGCTAACACCAAGTATTCCTGGCCCGTATGCTTTCTATTGTTATTGGGCCTGGATTTTCATTTGCTTAATCAGCTCAACAATGGGCCAGCCTAGGCCTTAAGGCCCAGGCAGCCTTCAGGCTTGCACTTGATAACTTTGACCGAGTACATGACATAGTTTAGGCCCGTTCTTTATATAACAGATCCAGACTATATTGAAATAACCAAAAGCAGAAATTTAAACAGAACACTGATGTAAAATAGGAATGAATTCAAAATGTTTTATTCATCAAAAAGAGAAATCAGTATACAACTTATCAACAAATCATGAATCAATTATCTACTATACACTAGACTAGAGTTAAGGGATTGTTTCTGATCTCAACCTCTATTAATAAATTATTACTAACATCTACATTAGTTACTAATTGAAATTTCTAAGGAAGAATAATTCGATTATACATGCTGCTTGAAGAACAGTTAAGTTAATTACCTATTGATTGTCTAAGGCTAAAGGGAATCATGCATAGGTTTATACAATTTCACTACCGGTTTTACTGAATCAAGCCTATTAGATATTACAAGTCAAGTTGATGCATTATCTAACTCTTTCCTTCTCAAATTACTCAGATTCGAACTTAGGTCTATACAATTAACTAGCTATACGAGTAATGACTTTATATATCAATTTTTCAAATACACAAATCCAATATCCAATTCGACTGTCTTCACGACTTAAGCATTACTAAACCACTGATTTTACTAAGATTGAAATCCTACTTGTGTTTATGTACAGATCCATGACGGTATAGTTAACTATGTGATTTCATTTTTACGAAGAAGCTTACTATGGAGGAATAATTAGCGATTTTTTTTAAGAAAAGTGATATGCTAACTTATGTTTTAGGAGTTTTTACCTAATTAAACTAAGTGATATGCTACTTCTACGGTTATACTACTACTACTACTACTAGCTATTACATGATTTTTGTTTGGTTTTTCTGTTTTTCAGATACTACATACTACTACAATGTATAAATTACAAACTTAAACTAATAATATCAAACTATAGCTACATGACAACATATAATAATCTGAATCTTCATTTTTATTTGATCAAAGTCACCAATACAGCTTCAGTTGTAAGAAAAGTGTACCTGGATCACAAAGAAAATCCAATGAGTTCTAGGGAAACAGGCAGGTAAGCACAGCAAAATTTCGAACAGCAATGCAACAGTGATTGAGGATTCCACAAAGCAAAACCATAGCAAATGATGGAAATCCCAGCAACAGCAAACAAGTAACAATCCAGGCAGATGATCAAGCAAAGAAAACCAATGAACCATATTGAAATCAATATATCTTCACTCGAAAAAATGCCAGAAACACTACTGTTATCTTGCTATTTTTCTCTGAAACCTTTTATCTCAAAAGCCAGCCTAAATGAATTTCAAATAAATTGATTGGAACCCCCTATCAGCCTCTTTTAGGATGTACTTATAGGAAAGGGCAAAGGGCTGAAACTTGGGGAGAAAGTATGGGATTAATCCCACTTCCACCCTCTAAAATTTACCCAATTCACACTTTAGTCCCCAAATCAGTTAACAGAAATCCTTCCAGCATGTGCTGGAAGGTTCTAAAGATTCCTTTTTATGGGTTTTTACCAATGTAGCCTTAGGGTTTTGGGATTTTTACTGATTTCCCTTTTTAGGTAGAACATTATACCCTTAAATCTCTGCAAAATTGCAGAAATCAGGGGTATGAATGACTCCCTTACCCTCTTATGTTCTAAATTATTTACCAAATACTATTTCAAGTTCCAATTGTGCCCTCAAAGATATTGTTGATTTACCCGACTGCCTAGGTCAAGTTTCAGCTCTTTTGGGATTTATTTAACTAATAGCCAGCCCTTGCATTGGTATTTAAGGGCTGTCCAGGTCTACTATTAAGAACTATTTCAATTTTAACCTATTTTAACTTAGTTCCAGTTAATTAAAACCAATCTACTTCAATTTGAAACTAATTGCAGGACTAGCCTGCTTTATTATTGAAATTAACTCTTTAAAAACTAGCCAGTCTCAAGTTGAGACTTGGCTTGGGTAATTGAATCCAATTGCTGAACAGTTGGGCCCAAAACCTTTGCAGGTTTGGCCATTTTAATGTTCAGGGCTCAAAAGAGAGCCTGGGCAAGTCTGCATTTGCAGACTTAGCCATTTTGCACAACCAACCCCTTTTTAAGGTGGACTGTGTGTTAGGGCTTTATAGAGTTGGTCAACCTTTTGCAAGGTTGACCACTCTTAGGCCAATTATTGCTTAATAACCTATTTTTGTTCATTTTAAGGTCAATTAAACTAAATTGCAAGACTAGCCTGCTTAATTAAAGCTTTCAGACTATTTAACTAATGGCCAGTCTCAAGTTGACTTAGCCTGGGCAGTTGGAGCCCAATTACTGAACATAGGTATGGGCTAAGGTCTTTGCAGACCTAGCCACCTAAAGTTCAGGGCTCAAACACAGCCTGGGCAAGTCTGTTTTTGCAGACTTAGCCAGTTATTACACAACTAGCCACCTTTTAAGTGTTGGCCAGTGTGAGGGACCTAATAGAGTAGGTCAATTGCAAAATTGACCTCTCTTGGTCACTTATTTAACTTGTAGCCTATTTTTAATTTTTCAGTTAATAACCTATTTAAAAACTAGCCATTTTCATGGACTTAATGCTAGCAGCTATAACCAATTCCCCTAAAGTCAATGAATGTTAATCAAATGCTCATACTAACAAGAACTACCAGAACTCGGTCATTTTCAACAAGTGTTGCATACAAGGGCACACAAGATTAAACAAAATGCATTAACTAACTGAAACTCAGAAAAGGCAATTGATATGGTTGAATCTCAGTCAATTAACTTCACATTATCCAATTTTATGGGACAAAGTATGAACTTATGTCAACTTAGACCTAGTTACTATCAGCTCAAGTCATATGACATTTGAAGAACTTCAAAACCCTTAAAGTTCATGGCACAAGTACACATAAAGTGAAATAAACAGGGATATTTACTTTTTAAAGATGAGACACTGGAGACCAAACTGATAAACTTAGAGACAAAGGTGAAGCATGCATAAGGGTGACATAACATGAATATGAGATAACAGAGTATGCATGAGAGAAGAATTTATACTATAAGAGTCAAAACAGATCCAAAACCATATGATTTAACAATATGAAGAGAAGAAAAGATTCAAAGTAACTTGGACTTATTAGCATTGACTTTAGGCAGATAAACAGAGGAAATATAAGATGAGAGATGAACCAAAAATCAATCAGTCAAACCCTTTTTTTAGATAAATCAGAGACCCACCGTTAAAATGATAGGGAAAAGATGAAATCTCTGAACTTAAAGCAAATAACCATGAGGTCAAAACATAACAACACAAGAACTCCATCACTAACAGACCCAGAAGAAACATGTTATGAAACCTTATGACTTAATCATCAGAGACACAGGCAAGAGATATGAAGCAAAAGAAGAAACAACAGGTAAGAAACTTATAACTAATGCGAAGGAACTGGAGAGATCAAAATGAAAAGAAAAGAGCAAATGACTAACATGCGAAATAACTAAAAAAAATACAGAAGAGATAACAACCAATAGAGAAAAACGACACAGGAAAGATAAACTATAGAATCATGAGAACATAACCAACCAGAACCAAATCATGGACAAAGTGTTAAGCAGAAACAAAAGAGAAGCAAGTACAAAAATCCTATGACTAACATGTTCAGAAGAACTAGTTAAGAATTAAGAGAAAAACAGGTTAACAGATGAGGATATACAGGACAAATTGAAACGAAAGAAGATAAACAAAAAGAAAAGAAACAGAAGATCAACAAGAACAAACCTAAAACTAACATGCGAAAACAAAAATTAGAGAAGACAACACAAAACATGCAAGAAAACACAAACAAATCATAATAAGCTTAAGAAAAACAAAAAGGGCGGGGGCACTTAGCTTGGCGGGGTCTGTCCCCCAAGCTTTCCTATTTCACTTTTCTTTTTTGACTTCTTTCAGATTCTCTTATTCTTCTTCTTTGTTCCTTTTCTTTATTTCTTTTCAGGCTTTCTTTTCTGTTTTTTTCTTTTTCGGCTCAAAGACGAAGCCTTTTGGGGTTATTGAGTTTTTGGGGGTATTTGGGTAGGGTAAAGGTAAAGTCTTTTGGGGGTTCGAGTTTTGGGGTCGCCGGAGTTAGGGTTCAGGCGACATTCTTTTGGATATTCGATGAAATCTAGGGAGATTCGAGGGGTATGGGTGGTACGGTTGAGTAGATCATGGGAAGAGGGTTCGGATGGCATTGGTTTGGGGATGGTCCTCGTTGTTTGAGTGGTCACCGGCGGAGTTCCGGTGACCGGAGTTCTAAAGAAAGGTCTGTTTCTGGATTTTCTTAGGGTTAAAAGGAAGAAGAAGAAAGAAAAGGGTAAGGGAGATGAAGGGGGATGGCCAGAGACCACCGTAGAAGGTGGTGGCCTCCATGGCCGGTGATGGTTGCAGACGGGGTGAGGGAGACGAAGACGGGAGAGATGAGAGGGCGGCTAGGGTTAGGAATTCTTTAGAAATGATCGGCTCTTCAGACAAGAGCCTTATATATCCGTGGAGATTGAGGTGATCCTGGCCGTTGATTTGCTGATGATCAACGGTCAGGACCAGACATTACAAAAACGGCATCGCATTGTCTCAACTGAGACCAAAGGTTCTCCCGTTGGATCAATTAGCCTGGACGGCTGAGATCAAATCTCAACATTAATCAACCCCTTATAACTCAACTAATATTCTCAGCCGTTGGATTTGAGGAAGTGAACGGCTGAGATCACTTCAGCTTAAAACATTGGACTGGATCCCTTGGGCTTAAGAGCATTGGGCTTTTGGTTTCAATTATTTTGGCCCAAATCAATTATACCTAACTATTTTTGTATTTTTCTCATTTTATTTACTTTTATGTATTTTCTTTTGTATTTTTTTTATGGAATATTATAAAAACCTAATTTCCTATTTACTCAAATTATCTAATATTTTTTTGGCAATTTTCTACTATTTTTCCCTAATTTCTGCTATTTAAACTATTTTTGCTAATTTTCAACTAATCAATTAAGACAAATTAATTACTTAACCTATATATTTTTTGATTTTCTAATTTCTAATTATTCAAACACACAAAGTGTAGATAATTTCAAACAAAGCATGTAATTGCACTCAAAAATTTATTTTAATTTTGGAATTAATTGCCCGATGCAAAAATCACGTGCTCACAGCTGCCCCTCTTTGCTCGGGAACACGAAGAGTTTCAGTGCAAAGACAAGTGAGCAGAAATGAGAGATTTTTGCACATTGACACATTCCGTAATAGCATTTTTGAAAACCTTTTTGACCGCACCCTGCTTTAGAGGTTGCCTACATATCCTGGGCTAAACAAGAATCAGGGTCAGTGTAGTTCGGGAAGGTCCGGCAGTTTAAAAACTACCGGACTCACTGTTGCATTGACACTGTTGAGACTCTGCTGACTTACTCCTTATTATACCGGGGGAATTATGTAAAATGAAGAAGCTATCTAAGCTTTGATCCTACAATTACAATTGTTCCTAATCTAGCTTTTGCTCTTCTTTCTCTTTTCTTGATTTTCTGTGATGCCGACTCTTTTTTTTGTTGATTTTCTTTGATGCCAACTCTCTTTTTTGTTGATTTTCTTTTCTTGCTTTCCTTTTTTTTTTTGATTTTCAATGGTACTTCTTGTCCTCGAGCTAAAACCTGCCCAAAATAAAACAAAACAACAAACTTTTCTTTTTTTTCTGCCCCAGTGTAGGCTTTTAGCTACATAAACCATAACTTGCAGAAATGTATTCCCGTGTTTGAAGGTGGGCGCCTAACAGAAATTAAACGTGTAATGCGATGTAGAAAAGTATTCCCGTATTTGAAGGTGGACACCTAACAGAAATTAAACGTGCAAATACTATGCAGAAATGTATTCCCGTGTTTGAAGGTGGGCGCCTAATAGAAATTAAACGTGCAAATGCGATGCAGAAAAGTATTGTTTGAAGGTGGGCGCCTAACTGAAATTAAACGTGCAATGCGATGTAGAAAAGTATTCCCGTGTTTGAAGGTGGGCGCCTAACAGAAATTAAACGTGCAATGCGATGCAGAAAAGTATTCCCGTATTTGAAGGTGGGCGCCTAACAGAATTTAAACGTGCAATGCAATGCAGAAAAGTATTCCCATATTTGAAGGTGGGCGCCTAACAGAAATTAAACGTGCAAATGCGATGCAGAAAAGTATTCCCGTGTTTGAAGGTGGGTGCCTAACAGAAATTAAACGTGCAATGCGATGCGAAAAGTATTCCCGTGTTTGAAGGTGGGCGCCTAATAGAAATTAAACATGCAAATGCGATGCAAAAAGTATTCCCGTGTTTGAAGGTGGGCGCCTAACAAAAATTAAACGTGCAATGCGATGCGGAAAAGTATTCCCGTGTTTGAAGGTGGGCGCCTAACAGAAATTAAACGTGCAAATGCGATGCAGAAAAGTATTCCCGTATTTGAAGGTGGGCGCCTAACAGAAATTAAACGTGCAAATGCGATGCAGAAAAGTATTCCCGTATTTGAAGGTGGGCGCCTAACAGAAATTAAACGTGCAAATGCGATGTAGAAAAGTATTCTCGTGTTTGAAGGTGGGCGCCTAACAGAAATTAAACGTGCAATGAGATGCAGAAAAGTATTCCCGTGTTTGAAGGTAGGCGCCTAAATGAAATTAAACGTGCAATGCGATGTAGAAAAGTATTCCCGTGTTTGAAGGTGGGCGCCTAACAGAAATTAAACGTGCAGTGCGATGCAGAAAAGTATTCCTGAATTTGAAGGTGGGCGCCTAACAGAATTTAAACGTGCAATGCGATGCAGAAAAGTATTCCGGTATTTGAAGGTGGGCGCCTAACAGAATTTAAACGTGCAATGCGATGCAGAAAAGTATTCCCGTATTTGAATGTGGGCGCCTAACAGAAATTAAACGTGCAACGCGATGCAGAAAAGTATTCCCGTGTTTGAAGGTGGGCGCCTAACAGAAATTAAACGTGCTATGCAATGTAGAAAAGTATTCTCGTGTTTGAAGGTGGGCGCCTATTAGAAATTAAACATGCAATGCGATGCAGAAAAGTATTCCCACAACCTAAGGACTGGGGAGTGGATTTTTGAAGATGCTACCTTCCTCTTTTTGGTATTTTCTTTTACCAATTATCTCTTGCCTGTGAATTTCTCCACTTATTGGCGAACTTTCTCTTTTTGTGTTTTCTATTTTCCACATTGGTCACATTCACTTTAAAGTGATTAGTGACAATTTGTTCCTGCATGAAACAAAATTTATTAGATATAAACTGCTGGCAACTGGCATCTGCCGTCCCTGCCTCTTATTGCTTTCTTTTTTTTTGCTTTTTCTCCTGCTGTGTAACTTTCAACTGCTTATCTCTTGCAAACTCTTTTTTTGTATTTTCTCACTTTTCCCATTTTTGATTTGTTTTCTTTTTCCTTTGGCCATGTTTGCCAAAATTCTTTATTTCCTTCCCAACTCTTCTCTCTTTCTGACCCAGTGTTGTTTCAGCTTTCGTTATCAGGAGCTGGTAGTTAGCTCTCAAAAGGTAAACAATGAAATGCAGAAAAAATGAAAGAGGGTAAGGGTGTTTTGGAGAAATGATAGAACTTATCTGGGTATTTGCTGGCTGATTCCGCTGACCATGCCATGTATTTAAACTCTGACCCAATTCGTTCCAATCATTATTCTGTCTCCGAATTGTTTTCAACCCAAACCGATACTATTTTTGTTGCCTTTTCTCTTTTCTGGTAGTCCTCACAATCTCCCTACGGTGCCTCGAAAGGTTTTCACCAATAAGACTCTCTCATTTATTCTCTCAACCTCACAGTCGTCTCATAGTGCCGGTTAAGGTTTTCACTGATGAGACTCTCTCATTTTTTCATTTTCATTTTTTTTCCTTTTTGTATTTTGGTTTTTGTACCACGGGTATTATCCAATGTCTTTCTCTTCCTTCATTGCATTCGTTATCATTTCGGAATTGATCAGAAGGTCTTTCTTTGGACTGTAACGTGGCTTTTGGATGGGTTGAGAAAGAAAGGTATAAAGGCTCAAAATTTCACGAGGGTTCAAAAATATTTACAACTCTCGGAATTATTAAACATAACTTCTGCCCCAGTTTCAATATGTGGGGAATTTTTGGATTTTTCTTTATTGTGACTGAACCTCAGAGAGGCTGCCTACGTACCCTTTCGGGATCAAGTCAGACGTAGTTCATCCAACGTCATTAGTTAGATGGATTTCTTTTTGACTTTTTCCCGATTTCTTTGTCTTTTTCTCTTTTTTTTCTTTTCTTTTTCATTATTATTATTTTTTTCATCATCATTTTTCATCATCATTTTTGCATCATTTTTCATCTTGCCAATTTCGATCTTATTGCGCTATAAGCGATTCCGAGAGAGGGATATTGAAGAATATATTCATTAAGGCTCAAGGGGGTTGTCAATGGATAAAGTGTTTGGATAGAGAATAAAATGCCTTCGTCATTTCAATTCCAAAATCACAACAAAATACAAAACACATAATTGAAAAGGAATCATACATAATATCTTTTGACCGCATCTGAATTGATAGCAGTCTCTACGCACTTTCGTTCAACATCTGTTAAATATAATGCCCCATTAGACAACACCCACGATACCACAAATGGTCCCTGCCAATTTGGCGCAAACTTGCCTTTTGCCTCGGCCCAATGTGGTAGGATACGCCTCAATACGAGTTGTCCGACTTCAAACTTTCGAGGTCGTACCTTCTTATTGTATGCTCTGGCCTTTCTTCGTTGATACAATTGCCCATGGCAAACTGCGGCCAACCTCTTCTCATCAATCAAACTCAATTGTTCCAATCGGGATTTTACCCATTCATCGTCATCTATTCCAGCTTCAGCTATGATCCGTAATGATGGTATTTCTACTTCTGCGGGAATAACAGCCTCCGTTCTATACACCAGGGAGTAAGGTGTGGTTCCGATAGAAGTACGCACTGTCGTGCAATAACCCATGAGAGCAAAGGGTAACGTTTCATGCCATTGCCTGGATCCCTCCACCATTTTCTGGAGAATCTTCTTGATATTCTTGTTCGCCGCTTCTACTACCCCATTCGCCTTTGGCCTCTAAGGTGTGGAATTGCGGTGTGTGATCTTAAATCTCTCGCAAACTTCCGCCATGAGATGACTGTTTAGATTGGATCCATTATCCGTGATGATCACCTTGGGAATTCCAAATCGGCATATAATATTCTCATGCACGAAGTCCACTACTGCTTTCTTTGTTACTGCCTCGAATGTCTTTGCCTCAACCCACTTGGTGAAATAATCAATTGCAACCAAAATGAACCTATGCCCATTGGAAGCGGCTGGATCTATCAGGCCGATAACATCCATGCCCCAAGCGACAAAGGGCCAAGGTGCGGACATTGTATGCAACTCATAAGGAGGGGAGTGGATCAGATCTCCATGTACCTGGCATTGGTGGCATTTCCTTACATACCTGATACAATCACGCTCCATAGTGAGCCAATAATACCCAGCTCTCAAAATCTTCTTTGCTAAGACATATCCGCTCATGTGGGGTCCACAGGCTCCAGCATGTACTTCAATCATGATTTCATCAGCTTGTTGTGCATCCACACATCTCAACAACCCCAGATTTGGAGTTCTTTTGTATATAACTCCTCCACTAAGGAAAAATCCGTTAGCTATGTGCCTGATGGTTCTCTTCTGATCTCCAGTGGCCTGCTCCGGGTATTTGCCAGCTTTCAGGTATTCCCCGATGTCATGATACCACGGTTCTGCATCCAATTCTTCTTCCACAGTAAAGCAGTAAGCATTTTAATCACGGACTTGGATCTAGAGTGGATCTATATATGTCTTGTCCGAATGATGCAGCATGGAGGACAGTGTGGCCAAAGCATCTTCAATGTCATTATGCACTCTTGGGATGTGCTTGAACTCTATAAACTGGAATCTTTGGGACAACTCGTGCAAACAATACCGGTAAGGTATCAATTTCAAATCTCGTGTCTCCCATTCTCCCTGGATTTGGTGTACCAAGAGATCCGAGTCACCCATGACCAAAATCTCTTGAATACCCATGTCAATTGCCATCCTTAATCCTAAGATGCACGCCTCATATTCGGCCATGTTGTTGGTACAGAAAAATTGGAGCTGAGCTGTGACGGGATAGTGTTGACCCGTACCCGAAATGAGTACCGCTTCGATACCAATGCCCTTGCTGTTGACGGCTCAGTCGAAGTACATTTTCCATCCTGGCTTCTCATCTTGTTCCATTTCCTCGACATTCATTGCCTCATCATCCGGAAAGTACGTCTTCAATGGCTCATACTCATCATCCACCGGATTCTCCGCTAAGTGGTCTGCAATAGCTTGTGCCTTCATCGCCGTACGAGTCACATAGATAATGTCAAATTCTGTGAGCAGAATCTGCCATTTAGCAAGTCTCCCTGTAGGCATAGGCTTCTGAAATATGTACTTCAGAGGATCCAGTCGTGATATCAAGTATATGGTGTATGGTGACAAATAATGCTTCAATTTCTGAGCTACCCAGATCAACGCACAACAAGTTCTTTCAAGTTGAGTATATTTCACCTCGTAGGATGTAAACTTCTTACCGAGGTAATATATGGCTTGTTCTTTCTTGCCTGTCTCATCGTGCTGACCCAGTACACAACCAAAGGAATTATCAAGCACTGTCAGATACAAAATCAGAGGTCGCCCCGGCTCTGGAGGGACTAACACTGGAGGATTGGCCAAATATTCCTTGATCTTGTCAAAGGCTTCCTGACACTCGTCGGTCCATTTCACTGCTGCGTCTTTCTTCAACAACTTGAAGATCGGCTCGCACGTTGATGTCAACTGAGCAATGAATCGACTAATGTAATTCAACCTTCCCAATAAACTCATTACCTCCTTTTTGTTCTTCGGCGGAGGTAGACTTTGGATAGCCTTGATCTTTGATGGATCTAGTTCAATACCTCGCCGACTCACTATAAACCCCAGCAATTTCCCTGAAGGTACTCCAAAGGCGCACTTCGCCGGATTGAGCTTTAAATTGTACCTCCGGAGTCTTTGGAAAAACTTTCTCAAATCTCTCACATGATCAGGCTGCTTTTTGGACTTTATGATGACATCGTCCACATATACTTCAATTTCTTGATGCATCATATCGTGAAACATTGTGGTCATTGCCCTCATATAAGTCGCCCCGACATTCTTCAATCCAAACGGCATTACTCTATAACAATACGTCCCCCAAGGTGTAATGAAGGCAGTTTTCTGAGCGTCTTCTTTGTCCATCAGGATCTGGTGATAACCGGCATAACAATCTACAAATGAACCGATCTCATGCTTGGCGCAATTGTCGATCAATATGTGGATGTTTGGCAATGGGAAGTCATCCTTCGGACTGGCTTTGTTGAGGTCTCTATAGTCCACACACACTCTGGTTTTTCCATCTTTCTTTGGGACCGACACGACATTCGCCAACCAGGTGGGGTATTTGGAGACTCGTTTGACATTTTCCTCAAACTGCTTATTCACCTCTTCTTTTATCTTCACACTAATATCCGTTTTGAATTTTCGCAACTTTTGCTTTACCGGCCGGCATTCAGAGTAGATAGGCAACTTGTGTACCACCAAATCAGTGCTAAGTCCGGGCATGTCATCATAGGACCAAGTAAAAATGTCCTTAAACTCATGTAACAACCTTATCAATTCATCCCTGAGGGGTGCCTCCAAATGAACACTAATCTTTGTTTCCCGGACATTGTCTTCGCCCCCCAAATTTATGGATTCTGTATCACTCAGATTCGGTTTGGGTTTTTTCTCATATTGTTTCATGTCCTTACTTATTTCCTCCAGGGCTTCCTAATCCTCACATTCTATCTCACTATCTTCCTCAATTTCTTGTATGGTAATGTGTCTGTCAGAACTAGGTCTAGAATCCTCACGCATGACATGGAATCAGAATCAACACATGCAAAACTGTACAAAAGAAAAAATAAAGAAAAATAAGGCAAAAATTGAAGAAAAAGGAAAACTGCATTTCATTGATAAAAAGATGAACAAAGTTCGGGATACATTTTGATTTTCTTTTCATGAGGGGGTTGGGAGAAGTACAAAAGTAATTATTTTTGGGAAAGCAATGATGAAATTTTCGGAGCTAACTACCAGGACTCCTTCCTGATAGGGAAAGGAGTGGCTTCCCAATTGTTCAACATGATTCCAGGTCCCACAAACTGCACATCCATTTTGCTTGTGCCTTCCCCCACTTCAACCATATTCACATACCCAAATATCTTCTCAAAACTCAAAATTTCTTCATCAGGTCGGGTCTCGATGTACTTTGTCACAGCAGATGTCCGATATCTAGTAACAGGCTTGATGAAGGTATCGGATAGTTTGGGTATAGGCTTAGGCAGGGTCCAGTTCTTTTTGGCTTTGGAGGCTCTCTGGATGTCGGCAAAGGTGGGTTTGAACCCTAAGCCGAAAGTACCTTTGTTTTCTAGAAGTTGAACCAGTTGAATAACTCCCTGCAATGCTTTGCCCAATCCCTTTCCTGGCGCAAACCCATTTTTGAGCATTTCCTTGGCCACCATCACAGCAGTTGGTGCCACCATAGGGATCGACAATTTTTCCCCTTCAGCAATTCTGTTCACTGCTATGGCATCTGTCACTTGGTAGACCCAAGGACCCCTATCTCCATCAGCATCATCAAACGGCGTCATCACATTGCAAGTATTTTCTTCCCCATGTACCACAATTTCCTGTTGCTCCCACTCGAATTTGACCATCTGGTGTAAAGATGACGGTACTGCCTTGGCCGCGTGGATCCAGGGTTGGCCTAGCAACAAATTATATGACACGGCAATGTCGAGCACCTGGAATTCCATAGTAAAATCCACAGGACCAATGGTCACCTCCAGAATAATGTCTCCTAATATGTTATTACCTCCACCATAGAATCCTCTCACATTTATACTGTTCTTCCGGATTCTGTCCGGACTGACATTCAGCTTCCCCGAAGTTGACAGTGGGCAAATGTTAGCGCTTGATCCGTTATCTATCAACACTCTGGTCACCACCGACTCCTTGCTTTTTACCGTAAGGTAAAGCGCCTTGTTATGCTCGGTTCCCTCAACAAGCAATTCCTTATCTGAGAATGTGATCCTATTAGACTCGAAGATTTTGCTGGTAATCTTTTCCAGGTGGAAAACTGAGATCTTTTCCGGAACATGAGCCTCGTTCAGTATCTTCATCAGAGCCTTCCTGTGTTCTTCCGAATGTATTAACAACAAGAGCAAAGAGATCTGCGCAGGGGTTTTCCTCAGCTGCTCGACTACAGAGTAGTCCCGCGACTTTATCTTTTTGAGGAATTCCTCCGCCTATTCTTCTGACACCGACTTCTTCAACTGATTCTCTTTCACTGTTTTCATTCTTCTTAACTCTTCTGGGGCAAAGCACCTCCCAGACCGAGTCAGACCGTGGGTTTCATTGATTTCCCCAGATACCTCTTTCCCTTTATAGATCATTGTTACCTTGTTGTAATTCCAAGGTACGGTCTTCGTGCTCACTACCGGCATCTGCACCACCGGTTTTATGATTACTGGTTCCACACTCGCGCCTTTCACACTCAATATCAGCTTCACGCCTGGTACTACAACCTTCAAACCCTCCACCACTACTGGCCTTTTTGCTGGTTCTTCAACAATCACATTTTCTTTCTCGGCTTCCTTTTCTGTTTTGCTACTTGCCTTAATCATCATAACAGACTGAGATGGCTTCCGACTGCTTTCACCCTGCGCCAATTCTATCATATGCGTTTCATGGTGAGTTGGCAGTGGGTTTTGCGTGATGGTTGGAGCCTCCGGAGCTTGTACTTCAATTCTCCGACTATCAATAAGATCCTTGATAGCATTCTTCAGTTGCCAACACTTTTCAGTATCATGGCCTGGTGTTCCTGAACAATACTCACACCTGACAGATTGATCAATGTTTTTTGGAGGTGGGTTTGGGAGTTTAGGTACAACCGGACTCAACATTCCCAACTCTTTTAATCTGTGATAGAGGCTGGTATATGACTCCCCCAATGGGGTGAATGCTTTCCTTGCTTTATTTCTCCATTCTGAGTCAGGCCTCAGTCTGTTTGGGTTTATATAGGGTTTAGAAGCGGGGTATGTGTTTTGTGTATGGTAAACATTGTGTGGGGCTTGGGCTCTCCACACATGTGGTGGTGGTGGTGAGTAGGTTTGGGCTTGTGGGTGGTGGTAGTGTGGGACTGTTGGTGGGTAAGATGGTGGCGGTGGGTTATATGCGGTTGGTGTGTTATACGGAGTTGGCGGGTAAGATGGTGGCGGTGTGTTATATGGAGTTGATGGGTTTGGTGGGTATTGGTGGTAGGGTCTTGGTGGGTGGTGATGTTGGTTACGGTTCCAAGGCCTGCTTTCTACAGTTGCTACCTCTTCCTTTTTCTTCTTTCCCATTGCTCCTCCGTTCCAGTCTGTATTGCTTGATTTGTGGCCTTAATGGCCGAAAAACTCATGATTTTGTTTGTTTTCAAACCTTCATCAACAAAGCTTCCCATCTTCACGACCTCATTGAAACTTTTTCCAATTGCTGACACTAAATGACCATAATATGTAGGCTCCAAAGCCTGTAGGAAACAATCCACCATCTCTCCTTCCTTCATCGGCGGATCTACTCTTGCAGCCTGCTCCCTCCATCTGAAACGAACTCCCTGAAGCTTTCTCCTAGCTTTTTCTCCATCTTCGTAAGGGACAGTCTATCAGATATGATTTCTAGATTGTATTGAAAATGATTTGCAAAGGCTTGAGCAAGATCGTCCCAAACGAACCACCTTGTATGATCCTGTCGAGTATACCACTCCAAAGCTGAACCACTTAGACTCTGGCTAAAATATGCCATCAACAGCTCATCTCTGCCTCCTGCACCTCTCATTTTGCTACAATATCCTCTAAGGTGAGCCACCGGATCTCCATGTCCGCTATACATATCAAACTTTGGCAACTTAAATCCAACGGGAAGTAGCACTTCAGGGAACAGACATAAATCCTTGTATGCCATGCTCACTTGCCCTCCCAGTCCTTGCATATTGCGAAAGGCATTTTCTAGACTTTTCACTTTCCTAGCCATCTCTTCTTGCCCTGCAGTCTTAGCAATTCTCTCTTCATTTGTCTCCATTAGCGGGGTATGAGATTCGTTCTGTCGGAAAGTTTGTTCGGGCTGGTAGTAATGAGGATCCTGTATGTGGAACATTGGTTCACTAGATGATTTGTGCAGGGCAGCAGGCGGAGGTGCCACATACACTGGAGCAACTTGGGGTAGATGAGGCGGTGCTTGTTTTGCTGTAGGTGGTGGTACTTGGGAAGTGGAGGCATAATAGTGATGGTAATCAGGGTATGTGGAGGATGAATTCATTGTAGGTGGTTCAGGATTGGGGTTGGCTGGAGGGATGTATGTGGGATTGGCAGGGTAAGTTGGCAGGGGTTAACCTCTAGACCAAGCCTGGTACATTTCGGCCATCTGCTGCTTTAATTTGTACATTTCCTCCTTCATCCCTGCTACGTCCACAATCTCCTCTTCTTGAGCAGGATCCACGATAGTTGCCTCAATTTCTTGGGACACAACTTTCGTCATTTTCTTGTATCTCGTGTTGTAAGGGTGAGTAGCTAGAATGCAAGTTGCCAATAAAATCTGGACTCATAAACATCAACACCCATTAGTTGTTAGCGCATGAGAAGATAAAATGCAATGACTTTAAAACAAACACATCTTCCTCGAGTCGTCATGCATCATCCCGGCCGCTGCTCATTTGAACCAATCATTTCTTTTTCTTCTTTCTCTTTTTTTTTCTCTTTTTTTTTCTTTCTCTCTTTTTTTTCTTTTCTTGTCATTTTCATAATTACGTTTCTATTTATTTGCCTATCGAAATTAGAAGAAATGACACAAAGCAAAATAATTGACAACAACACTTGATTTTCATTGATAATTCAAAACATTAATTACAAGATGATGTTGTAATGCTGATGCAAAGAAAAAATATAAAAAGATCATGCATGCCCTATGAATACATTAATGCTCCTAGTGCCCGCGAGACATCGTTCGGTCTTGCCGCGGGCCTAT